>JAITYZ010001535.1:0-16081 GCA_027744595.1 Paronellides praefectus | reverse complement strand
TATGTTTTCTAGAGTCCAAAACAATTCTTCCTTCCATTCAAACAACAACAACACAAGCAACCTTCCTTTTCTGGAGCTCATGATCTTATATAAAATCTACACACAGCAACGTGAATAAAGAAAGAGAGAGAGAGAGAGAAAAAATAGAAGAGTGCAGTGTTACGATGATGAGATGATACAAATACAAATATACTTTATCATTGCTACACAAAATACGCATACATGCATACCATATAAACACACACACAAAGATAGAGAAGAGAGAGAGAGAAAGAAAGAAAGAGAGATGAAATGACAGAAAAAACAGCAGACAGCCAACCGTGCTTGCTTGCTTGTTGTGTTGTGAGAACTGTTTTCTGCTTGTTGTTGTTGAAGATGCTACTGCTCTAGGTTGTTGATGATGACAACGATTTCTGTTGTACTGCTTCTGCTGTTTGCTTGCTCTCTCTCTCTCTCTCTCCAGCTCTCTCTCTCTTTTATTTTCCTTCACTTCTCTATTTGTATAGGAAACTTTATATAAGAAACACCGACCCTTTTCCCTATTATTCTTGCGAGTGCTTACATAAATGCGTTTTATACACTTTGACCGAGGTTTAGTTTGAGTATCATCATAGAATGATACCTCGTCAATACTAACACCACCACCACCAGAACTAACTTTCATGCCAGCTTGGTTTGGACTATAAGTACATGTATACCTACATCTATATGTAATGTATGCTCTTACATTTGACACATATAAAGTGAACCACGTAACTTTATATACTTGATATAGTGATAGATCTTTATAAATAATATATATTATACACATATACATAATGGATACTTAGGAACTACTGGAGTTTTGTTCAAGTTACTGCTGCTGGACCAAAAGTCTCCACTTCATGTCCTGGTTTTCTCCCTCTCTCTCCCTGCCCTGCTTGTTTCCACTTTCTTGCCATACATAATCCGTCCTCGCATCAAGTCAGTTTACCAGAATGTTATATAGCTTGGTTACTGCGAGTCTTTTGGTTTTGTTGCTGTTTCTCTCTAGCTCTTCGCCAAGTTCCCATTACATTACAATATTGCATTGCACAACTTTTCCTCCTCGTACTTGCTCACTCTTTCTCCTTCTCTATTTTCACTAGTTTTGCTTACCTCATGCCTCTCTCTCTCTCTTTTTCTCTGTATGCCATCATGGCATTGCCATGAGTCTTTTGGTATTGGTACGAAGTAAAAGTAGTCGGTATGACGTTCTGTCGGATTCTCTCCGGAATTGCTGTAGCTGCACAGTCCTTTTTACTCTACAATAGTTTTTGCCAGTATGACAGCAAGCAACTAGGAGGACTTTTGTGTGAACAAAATATGATGATGCTCTTGCCTCCTCTTCACTGATACTTTTTTTACAGTGGATAAAAGATTTTCCAATGAAATACGTTAGTGAAGTAACCTGCTACCACACATTATATTATGCTATAAATGTATTGTTGTTCACTGTATGTTCATAGAATCATCCAACATATAAATATTCACACACACAAAGTATATAAAATGATATATAGGAAAACATCCAAATCGCACAAAGGAGCAACTATACAAAAGAAGCTAAAGTCTTGAATGTGGCATCTATTTCTCTGTACAAAGTCTAAACTTTTCATTTGACTGCTTATGCTTATAAAATTGTCCATAATAACTTGTAATGTGACTATAATAACAGAAAAACAAGTTCCATTGAAATATGATTCGCATTTCTCCGATATATCTGTATTATTTACAAGCAGCGCTAATAAATCTGTCACTATGCTGTATAGTCATGTACACACAGTGCAGTGGTGTGCTGAAGTAGTTCCTTTACCTTTGACTCCTTTATGCTCATTGTATACAAGATAATTTATATTACTCTGCTGGAACATTTTACATTTACAACACACGAAACATTTTGTTAAAATAAACCCCATTTTAGCCATATTTAAATTTGCAATAATATTTGTGTGGAAGTATAATGTTTAATGGTGACGTTTTCCAGTTTGTTAAGGCCACCGTATCTCAATATCGAATTATTTTTGTGTCACTGGCTCAGCATGGACCTATTTAACAATTGTATTTAATAACATTTTGGGAGTTTTATCTCAAGCGTTCAAATTGTCCAAATAATAGTTTCATGAAAGTTAATTGATTGAATTTTCTATCATTGTGTGCTAAACATTTAGTATTTCATTATTACAAAACAGCTATATGCTATTCTGCTAGCTTGAACACTAGATATGCGACAAGTAGCAAGAAAAATGTTTGGATAATGTACATAAATTCCACAGAACAGAATCGTGTCCCATGTACACATGTGTGTTTAGTTAGACACTTACAAGTACAAACACACGACATGCAATTGTTACACTGATGAAAGATGATAGTTTGCTTTTAAGGGCAAATCGAATAATTCCAAGATTTACTGCCTTCCTCCAAGTGACATGTCGTCGGTCGATAAAGAGTCTAGCTCCATGCTTTCTAACTTATACTTTCCCTTTCGACAGCTACGACTTATTCACTGACAAAGTTTTTCGGGTTTGCCTTTTGCATGCTTGAAAGAGCATCAAATAAATACAAAAACGTATTTACCCAGAACTCGCAACTTGTTTCAACTGTTTAAATAAAAGGATTGTAGAAATCCCTCCGACACCATATCCAGCAATGCAAACAATATGCCTACACACGCAATGCGTAAGCAAAAGTCCTAGTCAATGGGTAAAAAAAGTAAACTAGAGAGTAACCACCTTTTTATACTACATTCAACACTCTTTCTCAATAAAATTCCCTCCAATCTTGGAAATGTACATACAACAACAAACAACAAAAAATGCACTGATTCCCTATAAACCTCAAGGAATAAAAAAGCACAGACATAATACTTTTCACAAGATTATCGCTTTTACTACTTTAATCGCACGCTTTACCTGGATATGATACATAAATGAAATTTATACCTATAAACAATATACTCTTTTTTGGAAACAAAAGATTACTTTAAATCATCAAAACCAAAAAAAAATGTATACCCTGTCTGTATATCTACATGAACAAGCAACAAAGTACACATTGGCAGCAACAACTTTTTTCCTACCCTCTTTCTCTTCTTTCATCTCATATTACATTTTCCTCGAGTCAAATCTTTGCCACAATCATTTACCAAATAGGCTCAAGAGTTGGAAATAAAAATACTTAAAGTACAAAAAAAGAGATAAAAGGGGAGCAAATTTCATGAACAAAGAGAGTAGCATCCTAACTATAAGCATAAAACGGTGAAAATAGCATGGAAATTCTGTATACCATATTTTTATGATGATTTTGTTCATTATATTTGTGATTAGAGAAAAACTTTAACCGATTTGTAATGGAAAATTGCAGAAAGTTTGACAAGACATTAAAAATCAATCAAGCAATCAATAAAGAATTAAACACAATCAAAATAACTAATTTAAATGTAAAGGGGAAACATTATTATATGCAAATAGAAAATAATAAGGAAGGAAGGAAAAGTTTTCAGCCCCAAATAAAAGGATACATATATACCTAAATGTACCTTTTACTTTTCTGTTTAGCATGTACACAAAATACTGAATTTAATATATATTTTCTTCGGGGTAAGTGCAAGATTGTATCTTGTGCGACAACAGCCTTGGCGGCTTTCATAATACAAAATAATAAAAAAAAAGAAATGTACATTCAAACACTCATATATACAAACATACATAAATTACAAACACATATGCAACAAAAATAGATTTTTTTCAACTAAACAATATAAACAAAACTCAAATACAACAACTTTACCTCGCACAACCACCACCAATAGGGAAAGCATATTTTGTAATGGTGAAAGACGAGAAGTTTAATGGAAAAGAAAAAAAAAGTCTACTTGGGTTGTTGGGATGAGGTAAAGGGGTAAAACGCAGTAGTTGCAACAGTGGTTCTTGTCGTACGATAAAAAATGTCTGTATAAAAATATTCACTACTGACATAACTGCTGTATCACCCACCACCTCGGCGGTCTATATAAGAGTAATAGTACCTTGTATTGATTACATTTTCCTTTATTTCCTTGAAAAAAAAAGTCTGCTGAAATGTTGGAGAAAATAGTGGTGAGTGTGTGTGGAGGTACCTACCTACACACAGTTTTCTCTTTCTCTTTTCATACTCGCTACTTAAATATTATACAAGATAGTATCTACAAGAAAATACTAGGGGCAAACTTTTATATGCTCCATAAGTGCTTTTTCGTTGTCATCTTGGTGTGTGTATGTGTGTGTGTGTGTATTTGAATGTAGATATGGTTTATAATAATATGTATATAGGTACAACATGAATACAATACCTTTTTTTCTCTTCAACAGACAGAGATGGAATGAAGAAATTGGAAGAAAAAAGTTTTTCTGTGTGAGCCACTTTTCCTGCTGTTGCCACTACTAGTTTTACTACTTTTCCTGGTCGACGACGACGAGCAAAGGCTTATGTGTATTATAAAAAGCCAAACAAGGTGTAAGTGGGTTCATATACGTATATATGTATATATATATATACGTATGTAAGGTAGGCGGTATAAAAAATATATACCTATTTATATGTAAGAAAAGGCAAAATACATTATTAAATATATAAAGTGAAGGGAAAGAGAGAAGAGGAAGTAAAGCTTTTGTGTGCCGGTTGTCTCTGAATATAAATACATTTTATATAATCTTGAATCTCTCCAGGAACTACTTGGGAAGATTGTAAAAAGCGTAGTGGTCGCATCGTGCTGGCAGTCGTTTGGTGAATGTGGATGGGCGCAGATCTGTAGACTGCTTTTCGCTCTCTCTCTTTCTCCCTCTCTCTTCTTTTTTTTGAGTAACGGGGAAAAAGAGAAGAGCAGTGGTAGGCAGACATGCTGTTACACACGTATACCCTCATGTGAAGGGATATGTAAGTATGTAGGTATGTTTATAGGTAATGGGTATACACGTAGTTTGGTATATAACGGATATATATGCTTGAAGTTTGCTAATACGGTTTATCAAGAATCAGGAAAAATATATAAACATATAAAGTATTTTCATCGTTGGCTCTAACTATTACATGCTTTTACTTTTCGCTTCCGAGAAAAAGACACAAGGCAAGGTGAAATATGTGTGTGCGTGTGCGTATACCTATATATATGCATATTTCCTATCAAGTCTGTTTATATTACTTCAAAACTTCCAAAATGTTATACGATCATTCTGCTGTCCAACTACCTCCGTATTATATCATTCTACCACCCTACTACTCTGAGTATAAACTCGTAAATATAAGAATTAGGCTTGCTGGGGATTGAAGTTTTGTATATTATTTTGGTATGGTGGTTTTTCAGCCACATTATTATACTAACTTAGTAGAGAGCTTATATACTTTCCTCAAATTATGTTCGAGGTTTTGGTTTTTCCAGAAGATTCTTGTATAACATCAAATAGAATAACGAGAGAGAAAGGAAAAAATACAATACGTTGCACAAAAGATGTATCAGCACAGTATAAATACATCAAGGATGAAAAATACACGCGTCATCTGACCAATTGTTTCCTAGCTGCTTCCGTCGCTAACATTTTCTTCCTGTTAAACTATGAATGAGTACTCACTTTCATCAAGCATTTTATAACATAATATAACCTCCAGTCTTGATTTCTCTTTGTTCAGCTATATGCGCACAGATTGAAATTGACTAAAGTCCAGTCACTGGACATGGTATGTATCCTATTACATTTTGGTAAATGCGTAGTTGGCTATTTAGCATTTTAGCCATGTAAACTTGTGAAGGTCGAACATACAAGTGCAGTTTATATTAAATAAGAATTCTACTTTTGTATTGTCGTCAAAATTTGTAATTATATAAATTTTATGAAAAATATACGATTAATTAATGCAGAATGAAAGACACGTTTGAAGGTTTTTTTTTATATGGTTCAGAAATAAACCATGTCATATTTTGCCACTAGTTTATAGTTACTAATTTTTTACCTGACTGCTATGCTGCTGGTAGTAGTGAGCAGAGTCAAATAAAAAGAGTATACATAGTTGACTGGAAGATAAAATAGCGAAAAGGCCAACTGGCAAGTCAAGCGAAGCTTAAAGGAAAGTCATGAGCTACTTCCATAAATCTCGTTCCATATAGCAAAAGTGTGTATGCATGAATCATCATGAGACTGGTTAGCTGGTGGTGATGTAACCTTGATCAAAGCACTACACCATAGGCAAGATCTAGTTTTCCCCCACTATCTACAGAACCACATCACATAATATAAATATATAAAAGAGTAATGCTACAGGAGCATTCTCAAGTTGCCCCAAAACAAGAGAGCAAGTTTTCATATGACACCACCAGCAACAACGCTACTGCTACTACTATTAAACAGCAACATTCAACACGATCAGCTCTCAAGTAACATTATCCTAGAATTCCTCACGAGAGAGGAAATGATTTTCATTCTGCGGCATCTTTCTCCACTACAAGCTACAAGCTTAGTATACAAGTAATCCATACAACATACATGGTACATATATGCAACACACACACAACCACACAAACTAAGGTGAAAGGCACGAAGCAAAGAACATCAAACAGGATCTCTCCTTGAAGTTTGAACAAAGCCAACCATCTAGCAGATGAAGAGCAGAATAACTCTTCTCTGCTTTGCTGCTGCCTCTGCTGCTATGCTAGACTGGCGACCTTTTTTTATTTGTCCTAAGTGAGCGAATGAGCTCATATATAGCCTTGGTTCTTTTCCCTATAAACACCAGCTTGCTGCTTTTTGATCCAACAAAATTGAAGACGATCTTAGTCTAAACTTTGCTCTCCCTTTGTACACATGACTATCTATGAATGATAGCCTGTAGTAGAAAATACCTATATCTTTGTAGTTTGAATAGAGAAAGAGTGTGTGTGTGTGTTGGTATACCCGCACTGATGTATTTATGTATCTAGCACATTACTTATATGTTTAGGAAAATGGAGAGGGAGACTACCGTTTTAGTACTGATATAATAATATTAATAATGCAGCCCCCTCTATATTGTATTGTATATGCACTATCTATTATTATGTTTATATGGTTAAGGATGTTTTTCCATTGAGAGACTCTACAAAGAAAGGAAGTAGATAACTATACGCTGCTGGCACACACACTGCATTCTTTTACTTTGTGCCCTTATGTATACTACTACTCGGGAAGAAAGTCAAGGAAATTTAGGAATGAACAAAATATAAGCTGCGAGTGAAATATCCTATAACTCCAAGTGGCCCGTTCCTCTTTCACTTTTTTCTTTAGAAAATGGAACAGTATAAAACCTCGTACAATTCAAACTTTTACATCTGTAATTTCAACTTCAGCTCTCTAGTACTTTATACACTATATGTATTGTATGTTCATTTATGTATATACCCATGTCCCTATAAATACATTTGTGTATTTCCAGCCCTGTGAAGTGAAAACTTGAGGCTTTCACCACGAGCCACACACACACAGAGATTCCTTTTATATCCATTGTCCTTATGCCATCCAATGGATATAAGCGAGTATAAAATATATCCATAATGTGTGTACATGTACCCCATATATAGATGCCTACTACCAAAGTACTTGTGTTGCCTTTAAGATTACTTACCCATGATCATCGCATGTTTTGTGTATAAAATGTATGTTCCTCTATACACAAAACACATACAGTTATACAGTATATCTTGTAGATTTGAGGAACATTGAAAGAAAGCTGTTGGCTGCCTCAGCATTATTCCTTATACATTTCATTATGGACAAGTTAAGTGTATGAATGCCCAGAGAGACGCACATATATAGAAGCCGATAGTGAGAAACGTGTTACATACATGATGGCAAAATGTGAACACGAGTGGCTTTCTCTCTCCCTCTCTTACTTTCTCTTCCTTCACTTCTTTTCTCCTTTTCTCCAATCTCATTTCTTCTCGAGAGCTTTTTCTACCCACCAAGATGATATCTTGGAATCTATATAAAGATATGTATGCCTTGAGAAAGTATCCATCAGTTTCTTAAACAACCTCCACACAAAACACAAACATTTTTTTCCTTCGATGAATTCCCTTTTTGCGCTTAAACATTACTTTTCTAACCAAAGCTTCTCTTTACATCTCCAGTCAAGACTTTCTCCCTCTCTCTCTCCGTTACTATTACAAGTAGTAGAGTGTGGCTTTTAGTATTCACTACCAGTATTGTTGATGGGTTGCTCATATAGCTTTTGTATATTAATATATTATATGGTATATAAGGATGTATACCCGTGATAATAACGATAATAATAGTTTTTGGGAATGTTATAACGCAAACAATGTAGCATCGCACAAGAGTTGCCTGCTGCTTCCCTGGTGGTAGTACAAATTTTTTGTTGGTGAACTGTGGTATACGGACTCTTCATAATATACATATATATGTTTTCTCTTTTCACGTTAGGTTTCTTGTGCATTATAATATCTGTCCATTATCATCATCCTTTTCCTTCCTTCCTTTCTTTGTCCATTTCTTTAGATTTTCTTCGTCTCTTATTTTTCACGCTCCTCTTTATATAATATATGTATTTACACACAAAGTCATATGAACTAATAGTCTAATAACATCTTCAAACTCCAAACCATGATGATGACTCCAAAGAAGAAAAAGATGATGACGTTGGAGATGATGATGATGATGATGTTGATAGCGTTACTATACTACGTCTACTACTACACAACTACTATCTTTGCTGTCAATGATGTTGCCTTTGGCCACACCACCTCAATTCCTTCTTCTCTCCCTTTCCTCTTATGTACTTTCTCCCTAACTCTTCTCTCCGACAGTAGCATTTCTATTATTATCAGTTTGACTCAGGAAGTCACATGGATGAAAATAGGGTGAAAGTCATTCTCAGAAAGTGAAAGAAGAAAGAGAGAGAGAGAGCCTTGCTGTTGGTTTGACTGGAAAGAGAGAGAGAGAAGCAGATGAAAAGTAGGAGTTGTAGAGAAAGCCTTCTTTTTAAAAACACCGTGTAATATTATACAATGATAGTTATTTAAAGCAAGAGGATACATTATTCTCTTTCAGTATGGTTGCCTGCCTTCTGCTTGTATAACCGCGCGCTTTCATACGTTCATACATTCTAGCTTTTTATGTGTTACTTTTTCTTTTCTGTTATACCAATATTTGTTTGCTTGTGTGTATGTGTGTGACTGTTTGATGGTGGGAGGAATAAAAGGCAGGGAGTAGGAAAACTTTGCCAATATGTAGTAGTTTCATCTTCATCACAATCACCACACCACTTTTTCACAACAAAGAATACGATTTTCAACTTGAGCATCGATAGAAATGCTCACTTTCATGGCGCTCTGGAGAATAAAGTAAAATTCCCTTCCAAAAGTATTTTCATTTTCACATGTGCCTACACCTCTATTCATGATGTAGGATGTCTAGTAGGTGGTAAGTTTGCATGGGATAGATAACACAAACATATACATTATTATATGTAGGATGCACGTAGTTTAACTTAAGTACCTTAAACTTATAAGGATTTGGATGCGCATAATATGTATTTCTTCAGAAGAGACACAACTAAAAATATACATTATGAGTACTTATGAAGTAACAAAAGATTAATACCAGCTTGTCTTTTTGTTGTTCAGGAAAAAATGACTTTTGTGTTTTTTCCTCTCGCGTATGAGCTTTCATAGTACGCTATTCTAGCTTGTATCAGATAGGTAATGTGTGTACCAAAGGAAAAAAACAGCTTCACAGTCAAATCAGCGTTTTTCAACCAAATCAACGAGTCCACACTTGGTGGCGAAAGTGAGGCTTTGTTGTAGTGAATCGCTATGTCAAACAACCCAAGCTGGTTTCCTATATTTATTATCACTTTCTTTCTCACTTTTTTTCTTTCTCTCTCTCGGATAGTATAGATTTTTACAGCTATATCTATATACCCACATGCATATAGCTATCTAAATCGTTGTATTTACACTTTGTTTTTGTTTCTTTTTTCCCACTTACATTCATTGACCTTTTGCTAAACAAAATAACCTACAACGTCTGCGTAGGGGGAATGATAGCGAGAATGTGAAAACATTCAAATAACCTAAACAACAACTGTATTCAGAGGTCTATAAAATATTTAAACAATCCAAACCACCGCCTTTTGCTCGTCGTATTGATAATATAACCATGTATGCTATAGACGACGATAATATAAAAACAATACTACGCACTTTCCATGAAAGGTTAGATATTATGTAAATGCGTCATTATAATCATCCATATTATTTCTACACCCACTATTTTGTTGTTCTAGTTGAAAAAGTAAGTTGACGCTGTTCCCTTCGTTTGTTGGAGATTTTTTGACGAGTATTTCAGACATAATTACGCACATATGCTTAGGTACCTGGTTAGTAAGATATATGTATGTAATGTAAATGTAAAGAACGTTAACTCAATGGAAACTTGTTTCCTGGAAAGATATGATACGGTTTAGTCCCACAGTCAGCGTTATCATCAACCTTCAAAGGCCTTAGAGAGAGAGAGTGTAAGATTCTCATTTGAATCTGTGCGAGTGGGTGGCTTTGAAATAGTACATACTTGGTTCATTTATCGAATTAACGAAATGAAAATCATCCTACTCATTGTGTAAATAGAGACAGCAAAAACTGTGAAAGGGGAGAGTGCAGCAGGGAGAGTTGCATAGAAAGTTAACTCATTATTATTATCGAGATAAACAGCAAGTCTGATAACAAGGCATAATATGCAGCGAAGTTGTTTGTGTTGTTTTTCTCTGCATTACAAAGAATAAACTGCTATTTTATGTTATCTAGTGCTAGAAAGAAATAGACTATAAGGAAATAATAAAATAATATGTGAAACAACCTTTTTTTAACTGGAATATCTGTAACAAAGTAAATCACAAAGTATACACGCATACCTATGTACACCTGTATATTATTATGTTTTGAGAACTGCAATACTTGTACGGTTTGTAGCTGCACATTCGACTCCTTTACAGTTATAAATATAAAAACGTATTCTTATGCTGTAGATGAACAATTGTATATGTTTATATGTACATTACACATCACGTGTAATTTTATTTCAGTGATGCTGATGTAACGTATAACTTAATAGTTTGAGGAAGATACCAAGGAGAACACTTACATCCTCCGATCCGTTTCAAATGTGCCAAGGCTGGTGAACCAGGAAATGCTTAGTTTCTAGAATGACGATCGCAAAGAGGAAAGTTTTACAGCGACCTTTATAGTCAATAGATATGTACAAAGTATGTAGGTGTAGTATATGCGTAGGTATACAAACTACAACGTGTGTTGATTCTTGGAGAAAGCATATTGTTACAAACGTCAACAGGATGCTGAAAGCACTTCTTGGAATTAAAGTTACAATTTCATTTAGTAGAGGAAGCTGCTTCAAGATTTCACAATGTGTGTACGTCTGTATGCACATAATCAGTGCATTTTTCCTACTACATTAAATTCAACCACAGTTGACTCTTTCCTACCTGTTCTCAAGTACATGTACATATAGTACTGTCATTGGCATTCAACAATTATTTCTGCTACTTTACCATATGCAATTGAATGTTGTATAACTCATTATAATGCTACATGGGAAAAGTGAGCTTATTTCATTGCATAAATATTTCTTGCCATTTATTCGTACTAGCAAATAATTTTATTAAGTTGGAATATACTGTTTTATAATGCAATAATTGGCCAATAATGTAATAACACTTTCATGTAAATATTTCCTGCAAATTTTGTTTTGTAGCAGGGATAATAAGAGAATATTTCCTTACAGATACGCTATTACATTATGCTGATTCTTTGTCATATGACTTTAAAAAGACAATAATTAATAAAAACGAATGCTAAAAAATTTCCCATATTATAAGGGTTTTGCAACAAAACAATGCGCAATAAAGCATTATATAATATATGCATATGCGTTTTAAATGCACACACGAGTACATATTCCAACATTTCCACATTTGCTTCAACTTGAAAGGCGGATTTTGGATAGCAACGTATGAAATCGGAATCATGATTGCATGTTAAAAGACTACAAAAACTTCCTAGGGGTCTCTTTTGGGTTCATTATTATATTACCGGGCATGTTTCACACACGCATGTATAGTGATCCTCCAAAATAATACACATATTATTATTATCCTTCCAGGTTTATTGTTTCCAAACTGAGTACTACTACTACTACTCACACTGCACTCGTGTAAAACTGACATGGTTAAAGAGAAGGATAATATTCAAAATCCTTTATATTTATATCTAGCGTTGAAACTACAAACTACCATCAAAAAACTAAGTAAGCACCAACTCTTTCGTTCGTGTGGTGTAGTAACCATATTTTATCTCGAATAATAATAATGTTTACGTAACATGGTTGGTGTTCATGAGGGAAAGCTTATAAATTCCAGAGTGTTTCATGGTACGCAAAACTCTCGCGTCCTAGCTGTAAAGAGACAAAGGAAATCAGTTTGAGAGCAAAAGAGAAAGGAACAAAAGTGTAGCAAACTAAAAAAACTGTGTTTGTTTTTACCGCTGCTGCTTCTGCTGCTCAAGTAAAGGAATAAACCAAAATGCAACGCTGCAGAGTACCTAGCAAAAGAGTAGTGGAGTATATATAAGCTTCAACCTCAAAGCTAAAAGTAAGTATTGGTGACAGCATTGCTCTTATAATATTAACCAACAGCCAAGTCTATTTTCGTTTATATAAACAATCATGTAAGGAATATACATTTTATGATGTTATTATAGATATACCTATTATATATATTAGAAAAGAAACGGATAGATATAATAATGCAAACAAACGTTTTTGTGTATCGAGCTACAAAATTAGAAAATGCGGCGGTTATATGGCGATCGAGTGCAAAAGGCAAAAGAGGACTTATTGGTGACAGGAGTAATGTTGAATTTAGTAAAACTACGTGCATACTATAAATGCAGATATGAAGGTACATTCTCATGTACGCAACAGCGAATCAACAGCAACAAAACTTCACAAGCTTATCCTGTATCATGCACATTTCACCTACACAAAAAAACCGTAGGATTTTCCTTTCACCAAAATAACTAATATAAATATACATACCTACATGAAACTATACATCGCACTTTTTTTCTCGTACCACCCAAAAAAATCTACAGGCGACATCTTCCTGGATTTTTTCCGCCCTTTCGTGGTGGACGTCACGATACTTGCATGGATATATTGAGTCCAAATGCCGAGCTAATTTATTTGCGTGATAAACTCCTACGTGCTGAAACTATCGTTGGATAGGCATATCAAGCCCAACAAACAACAATCTTTTGACTCAAGTAGCAGCAGCAGCAGCATGCCAAAAAGGTAGTAAATAATATTCCAAGGGAGAAGCATGAAAGACTTTTGGCAGGAAAAACAAAAGGCATTGTGTGTTTGTGTTGTTGTTCCAAGTAATGAAACCAGAAATGAAGGACAACTTTAACCAGCAATATGTCATGGTGGCTCACGCATATGTACATTCAAACATAATATTACAGTTTGTCTAAGTAGCATACCTCATTTCATTGTAAATGTGACCATGTGCTGATGACCATGTTGAGAGGGAGAGAAAGGTGGATATTTAATACTATTAGGGATGTAGGTACAAAGTACATACCTATATCGATGAATGGATATTAGCATTTACACGATACATACCTCTAATAAAAGTGTGTATTGTTTTAATTCATTGTTAGTTGCTAGCTGAAGGGGAAAAGTTGATGTTGTAGAAAGTAACAGTGAAGTCTAAAAGAAAGAAAGCTATGAATTTGTTTCAAAGGCTATCCATATAGCTGTGAGCTATAAATGGAATGACGTGCTGAAAAACGACTGTAGGTACATGGCATATGGCTATAATATATTTGTCTGCGATTGTGTACCTGATACCTACCCACCATGCATTGCACTTTGAATTTTGTGACGAAATGTGGACAAACAAGTGCAAAGCATATATGTATAGCTGTGAGAAGGGTTGAACAGGTAAATGTAATGGTAGAGTTGTTGTTGATCGGTCGGTGTTTATTTGAAAAGAAAAAAAGTCAAAGCTGTTTATAACAGGATTAGAAGAAAAAAGTAATATAATATGCATACCGGTCATTTTTCTCAAGGCGAGGGGACAACCATTATTTCTTATTTTTCAGCCAAGTAGTCAAACGTTATTTTCAGGTCATTGCTTTCTTTTCACCCGATCCTGTGAACACTAATAATGGTGCTAAGTTTAACTTTATAATGAAACTATGAAGCGTGTGTTTCTGTACAAATTTATTGATTCTAATTCATCATGATAAGTAATCGTGCAAAATCTAATATGGTGACTTGATTTTCTTCTTGGGTGCTATTTCCCCGGGTTGGAAAGTAAAAGTATGGATCCAACAAGAAATTCCATCCTGCAGCTTGTACAGCATTCCATGCTGCTCCTTTACGGATTCTTTTTAGCTTAGGGCCACTTTGTGGTGAATTATAAATACATATATTACATTTTATGTATTATACCACCTTTATATTTAGTGTAATGCTCAAAAAAAATATATAGGTATATATCGTCCTCTAAAATATCTGCTTTTGCTTTAGTTTATTTACCCACCATCACCATTAAATCAATACGGGAAATTCATGTTCTCAGAACAAAGTTTGTTCGTTACGCATGAATTATGGAAATTTAAGTTAGCTTTGCAAACACTCCTACTAATTAACAATCATATGCAAGAGGAACAGATTTCTTTTTGAATATTCGTTTATAATAGTAATGTTTTTATCCAAAGAATTTTCATGCAAAACAAATCATCCAACCACGTGTTGAAGTGGATTACGTGGTTTCAATAAGGTATAATGCACCTCAGAGATCATTTAAATAAGTAGTTCAAACAAACACAAATCACAAGGGAGAATAAAAATAAATAGAATGTTCGGAATCCTTTCCTTTTTATTAATCCTACAATTTTCCCCCATACCCCAAATTAATTGGTTGAGGACTTTTTGAGGACCATATTATTAGTACTTTCAAAAAAAATTATGAACAAAAGTTTAAATACAATACTTGTAAACTATGAACAGTATGGATATTAATTACTGTATAAGTACATTGAAAGATAGCTATGCTATTTTGTTCTATCAGGTGTATGTCAAAGTACCTATAAGTTAACTTGTTTGAATTTTATCACTTATAGACTAACCATTTCCATATTTATTTATTTCCTCGGTGTATCAAGGTCATGATCACTATCACCCATATCATAACGTTATCAGTTCATAAAAAATATCTTTAAGTTAAGGGGAATCACATAGCTGGAGAATGGAGGGTTAGTTTTTCCAACTTTGAAGCTGGAAACCAATGGCACCGAGGTCAAGTTCAGCTCCATTTTCAGTTTTGCATAAACAATAACATGGGAATATCACTGCCCTTTGAACTCTATTTTCTTATCGAAAAACGGGGTGTCACCAGCTGAAATCAACGCATAATGAAAGAGCATACGTTTTTGTCTATCTCTAACGATTTTCAGCTGGTGACACCCCGATTTTATATTTTTAAAACGCTTGGCACTACTAGTTCCCATCGTCATTTTCACAAACCGATGTATCGATGTGGCGACGATAATTTTCATGGCATACATAGTACGTCAGGATCTAGCGTACTATGACCACATATCGTCATATGATGACAATGTTTTTTTAAAGAAAATATCTAGTATCTTCTGTTTTGTCTAGTGAATATCTTGTCTTGTGAATATCTTTTCTGGTGAATATCCTGTCTGGTGAATATCTTTTTGGTGTGAATATCTTGTTGGTGTGAATATCTTAATGGTGTGAATATCTTGTTGGTGTGAATATCTTGTTGGTGTGAATATCTTGTTGGTGTGAGTATCTTGTCTGGTGAATATCAAGTCTGGTGAATATCAAGTCTGGTGAATATCAAGTCTGCTGGTGAATGTCACGAAAGGTACCAAAAATCAGGTGGCTTAGTACGACTTAGTGGCACAGGCTTCTATATAACCATACGGTAG
>JAITYZ010001534.1:0-14406 GCA_027744595.1 Paronellides praefectus | reverse complement strand
TTTTCAAACAATAAACAACAGCCACTCTAGAAAATTTACAGTTTTTTAAGCAGTAAAGTTGCATTTTCGATTGTCAATTTCAGTCCTTCTTTTATTCTTATGGGACAACATGATAGCCCTCACGTAAAATGATAGGACTTGAACTTTACATGTAAAAAAATAAAACAAGGAGACACAAAGACACAACACACCAGAGAGAGAGAGAGAGAGAGAGAGAGAGTGCGAGTGTCTCTGAAAAAAATGGGAAATATATTATCATGAACAAAGTTTTTGGAGAGCAAACATTTTTGCATAGGTATATTCATAGGAATATATTTTCAAGAACTACATTTAAATAGTATGACTAACTATATAACTATCTTTGTATCCATATATCTGTAAAACAAGTGGAAACTCCATTATCATTGCGCTCTTCCTTCTTGTTTCGTAGAACTACTTTACCCGTCGTTATGATAGAGGACGATTGGTTGCGGAATTTTCCTTTCATTTAAAGCAGCAGTCAGGTTGACGTCAAGGGTTGTGTATACTCGCAAGTAAGGGTATCTTCTCTAATATCTTCATGTAAAATAGATAGAACAATAAAATTCACTTTTTGCTTCCTAAGGGCTTACCCAAAGCAACATTCATTCGTAGTTAACAACCATGTATCCTGCGTAAGCACGCAGTAGTTATACATCTATACCTAGGTATACTACGATGGCAAAAAGTGCCACATTATACGCTTTTTCAAAAATACCCGAAAAAAGTGGGACGCTCAAGCAGGAATGAAACAAAGAAAAGACGAGAAAAAGATGGGACACAATCAGGAAAAGGAAACAAGAATACTTAGAAATGAAACGAACATTCAACATTATCGACTCCACGACAAAGCGGAGGTAAAGGATACACTAAGAATAGATATTATTTTTGGTTGAAAAAACATATATTAATGTAGATATATAATTGTATGTAAGTATAGATTTTTTATTTGAAATATAAATATCTTTTAAAAGCGTTCAGAATAGGAAGGTTAAAGTGCGCTTTTTATTTCTTTTTTTTGCACAACTAAGCAAGAAACATTGCCACCGGACCGGATGCTTTCCTACCTTCGACAGTTCAGATTACTTTTAAGTATTTAAAATATAGTAGTGGCGTATAAATAGTACACATTTTAAAGAAGACCAAAGTGTGCCTTTTTGGTCGACCAACTGGATTTTTTAAACTTTCGGTTCACTATAAATATTACAGTATGAAAAAGACGCATGTGTGTAAGACATTAAACTTGAGTGTGTCAGAGAAAAAAAAGAATATGAAACTTATAATATTGTCAACATGATTGCGATGTTGATGATCATCACCATCACCGTCGTGTTTTTGGCTCGTTGTATTGTTTTAAGGCATTCTGGTTCGCTTCTGCATAAAGTCTAAAGTTTGTTCTTTTGAGTGGTGGGTATTCGTCGGGGAAAGTTAGATTGCATATCATGTTACGCATACATATTTTTTCTGCGTTTGTGTGTGAGTGTGTGTATTAAGTTTCATGTATTTTCATGGACTATTACATTGTGCAAGTGTACACTGTGCTGTATACTCATATGAAAAACTGTTGAGTTTTTGAACGAGTGATACGCTTGGAGAAGTGTAGGTCTTACTCTCTCCTTAAGAATAATGGCAGTGACTTGTGAATATTATATCAAATGGAAAATGGAGACACGTCGGACGTCGACGTTTTATTCTTTCTTCGCGTCGGTATGCTATATAATATGGCAAACGTATAATAATGTAATGTAGTACACAAGACAGGAACAGTAGCAGCAGCAGGCAAAAAAAAGAGAAATACTATTAAACATCCACCATCGTTTTGGGACCTTAGAATTCCTTCATCTCGTAATATATTTTGGCAACTAGTTCACTACAAAGCAAACGAGAGACAATAAAAGAAGAACAAGTAGGGAGACGACGTGTGTACCAAATCGCGAGCTCCTTGTGTGTGTGTTCTGTGTATAATATGATATTTTGAACAAAATTGGTAGGTTTTGCGGTACAGTTTGAAGGACTGCTTTCTCTCTGGCTTCCACATTTGTATGTATTCCTTGTACTTAGCCTGGTAGAGCAAAATGCGTACATTTTGGTAAGTTTTATTCAGGAAGAAGGAAAGAGACCTTGTGCTTTTGATGCCTGATGTACTACTATTACCGTTGCATTATTTGTGAAATTTTGTGTGCTGATACTATATAATACGCATAATATGTTGGTATCCCGATATTCCTTTGGATGCTGCTGCTTCTCCTCTCTTTCCCTCTAGTTGTTACGGCATGTTTCTCAAATATGCCACAAACAGACGTAATGCCCAAGGAAATATTTCAGAAACAACTTTTTCCGCATACCCTTGTTCCTCTCTCTCTCTGGCCTTGCTAAAGCATCCGGTTTCTTGTTGAGGTATGATATAGCTATGTGGTCGTAGCGTGTGAGTGTGCACACACCAAACTTTACAAGAATTGTTAAAATGTCCTCGCAGTTCTCTGACGGCTGCTGACACTGACTTCTATGGCCATTTAATATTTTCAACATGTGCGGTCATTGTCATTCCTAATTTGTAATGGGAGTAGCCATGTACAAAATGAACAAGTAGAGAAAAGGGACAAGAGGGTTTTTATACTTGTTTTAATATACCCTTTGAAACTAACCTGTTTTTTTTCTTAATAATAACACTAAAGTCAACAGACGCCCAATTACCAAAACATGTGCTGCTAGACAGTTTTTGTAATTTTTTGTAAAAAAATAAGGTCATGACTATATAAAAAGCTTAAAATGCAATGGTAATCAAAATATCTACAGACACGATCCATTGTTCCAATAAATTGTATATCATATAGGGATATAAATGCACCATTAGATGGAGCCTTTCCATGCTTCCAACCCCAAAATTTTCAACTTCCAACACAATCTCAGTACTCATTATAATAACCCTTTTAAGCTGACAATTTTCATCCGTTCCAGAAAAAAAATCATTTCTGAAGAGAAGAGGGACACACCAAGAAAAATGCGTCTCAAAATAACAACACTTTTCTTGCCATTTTTTTAAAAGAAAAGGGATACACGAGAGATTAAGCGGTATCATCATCATCTGCAGGATTGTTCCTGCAAAGTGCTTCTCAAGGATAATACCTACATCTATGTATCTATGCAATAATATTGTATATATAAAGTCGGATGAACATACCCTTTTGTTGTTAACAACACTCTCGTTGAGAGATGATAGTCAAGGACTCCTATTCTTATGGCATATTATTGCCATTGTCATACTCTGTATTTCCTTTTTTGGGTCATACTGCTGCTGCTGATGATGATGATGCTCTTAGCTGTCTATTCTACTCACTACTACAACAACTAAGAACACCAACAAAACAAATGTACATGTGTACAACGTAAGTACATAATATGCAGCGTTCGCACTACTTTATAGCTGCTCTGGAGAGAGAGTGTTATGATGACAGTAAGCGTAAGCTTCATTTCGCCATCAAGAAAGAGATCAGCAATCTTACGCTTCGCCTTATAAAAGGACTACAATTTCTTTTTTAATAATAATATCTATAGTTTTTTACTATCTACGAAACTTCCCGCCAACAGTGTCTATATGTGCAATATATACATTAGTTAAAAATAGAGAGGTATATATAATATCAAGTAGAAAATATGAGGATGATATGATATAAAAAATGCATACGTACATATTGTCTACGGCTGAAATCATATCCATGTTTTTAACGAACGTGACAAGGAAGTTGAATGGTACTTTTTGTTGTTGAAGCACTTTGGGCCTCATTGCCTTTCTCTCTCTATTTTCCCATAACACTATCAACTATACTTTTTCCTTTTGAAAGGATGCTAGTGGAAATATTTTGTACTTAACTTTCGCCCTTTTTTGAGCTCACATATATAGTAGCATAGGTATACATACACTACACCAGTTTAAAGATCATAAGAAATATTATTATGAAATACACAATACAAGATTATTTCTCTCAACTTTTTTACGTTAAGAAGAAAGAAATTTTGAAGGGACGTTTCTCTGGACTCTCTGTGTATATATTGCTGTGCTGCTGCTAGTAGAAATATGCTCGAATTTGACAGCCTTGTCACCGGAAATATCCAGAGGGAAAAGTGTTCCTGTGGCACACTGACATTATATTACTTTTTACACTGCCAACCAACCACCACCAACACTACTACTAAAATTGAAAGTTTCCCCCAAAAAATTGTCGTTATTCTTTAAGAATAAGAAGAAGTCTACAGAATGTACCGGATGTTTGGTAGAGTAAAATGGGCGTTATATGTAGTACCCTTTATAGGTGGTATTCACATAATGTAGTACAAAGAAAAGGGAACGATCCTTTTGGTATTATTGCTATATTATATTTAGTTTTATGTTCCACCAACTCTTCTTTCCTCTTTTGTCCCTCGGAAAAGAGAGGCTTGCGAGTCTGCTTTTACCCACTGCTGCAGGGAGAAAAGTTAATGAATTTACTTGAGAAAAAAAATATAAAATAGCCAAGTTGAGAGTTGACACAATAGGGTCAATAATACAGTATAGCTTGTGCTCAAACGTTTTGGAATTTTCTTGAGAAAAAGATAACATGTTAAAAGGACATGTATGTACCTATGAACCTGTTTGTTGAGTGACTACACTTCAAATTCCTCTTTTATTAACTTTACTTGTCTCCGCGCAGTTCCCACATTTCAGGCTACATGTTTTGCTTATGTTTCTAATAATTTTCCATAGTTGGCTTTAAGTGTCTATGAAAATACGGTTTTTGTTTAATGAAGTTACCTACATCTAAAAACTGCTAGAGAAGAACAAAAAGAGTCACAGTTCATTTCATCAACTTTGGATGGTGGTTTGTTTGATATTTTCAATTGGAAAGTTTGAATTTAATGTACCTCAGATTTCTATATATTTCTTGTATTTTATTATTTATATTCCATTGAAATGCTCGAAAAGAGTAGAAATGACAAAGTTATACGCTCCAAGAGACAGTGAGAAAACATACAAGAAAAGGTAGTGCAATCATGAAATATTCCAATGTTTGCAACAAACATTAATCAAATCTCACATTGCTCTATTTATCTTCCAACAAAATTATACAAGTGCAGCAGAAAGACTGCTGTGCTGCTACACATTACACATATATGGTTTGTATGTTTTCAATGTTTGGAAATAGAGAGAGATGTATAGTGACAGGAGGGAGGAGAGGGTTGGTGGAAAATGTAGAAAGGAACTGTAAGTTTGGTAGATCTAACAAAAAATATGTCTTTGGCGGCTCAACTATAGAATGTTTGCACGCACACATGGAAAATTTCAATGTTGATTTGAACATTATATTTTCTGTACACATACATAGGTGCCTACCTATATAGGCATGTTGCCTTGTAAGGTTGAACAAGATAATATTTATTCACAAATTTGATTGCTGGAGATATGAATGCGGGGAATAAATTCTGACGATAAAGATGAGCAGTAGTAGAATCAACATTTTCGGTGCTCCGCTCCAATGTTAAAAGCATGTCTTGGAATATAGGTATATGTTTAGAACATTTCAGTTTTCTCTTGCTCCATTCATTTCAGTATTTTTTTTGTAAATGTGGTGAATCAAATATTTCAAGAATGAAAGAAAAGGGAGGGAAAAGAAGACAAGGAAAAACTCACCTCGCATTTTGTGGTCCGACACTTTTGACATCGAAAGATGAGGATGCTGTGATCTGTGATGCGTTTATCTTTTCTGATTGCATTCCGAGAGGATTCACACATTCTTCATCGCCCCATTCTTCACCACCACCTATATGACAAGAGGAACAAGAAGAAAAAAAAAATTTTTTTTAGCCTCATATATTTTACGTCAGTAGCAAAAGCATAAAAAAAGAAAGAAAAGAAGAATGAGAAAATACTTTGAATAATATGTTACTTTTCTACACTACACAAAAGCTGCAAGTAAAAAGGTGATGGTACTGAGGAGGAGAGGATTAAGGTACATGCTTTTCTCAGAGAGGAGGAGGATTGGAAGATATGGAGGATGATAGTCAAATGGGACTCCACTGTATATATGGGAGCATGGCTCAGGGAAAGTAGCATGTGAGACTGTGTGTCTGTGTCTTGAAAAAATAATCTTATATACTTTTCGCACGCTGCAAAGAACGTGTTATCCGGCATAAGCTCTAGAACAGCACGGCTGACTTATAGCTGGCATTAAGGATGAAAGAGACTATTTTCTATTAAACAATTTATCATCACCACCATTTTTCCTATATAAAATTATACGATTATTATTATTATTATTATGAATCCTTCCCAGCATAAACCTTTGCAGAATACCTAAATGTATATGTATGTATATAGCATCAATGGGATTGAATGTTCATACCCGAATATTGTCGTGATCTGTGAAAGCCTGTAATTTTTTGATGTTGTTATTTAATGTCTTAAAGGCTATATTGTCCACTCCAGTAAACAAAAATATAGCGTATATAGGCATATAGGTATATTTATTTTACTATAAAGTATTTACCAAACCAGTTTGAAAAGTAATTGGTTGAGTTGAGTTGCTACAATGAAAACTCATTTTTACGATGTCCGAAGGGTTTAAAGTGAAAATTACTCGTGGAATCGTAAACATCTTATTTTTTTCAACATACAAACATGGAAGCGAGAGAAGAAAAAGAAAAAAAATGATCACGTAATAGCGATTCCAAACACTATAGGTTTTGGAACACGACCGGTGGTGCTGCTGCTTCTGCTGTTGAATAAAAAAAAGATGACGACGACGGTGAAATAAAAGGATGATGATATGATAGAAGAGGAAGATGGGATGGGAGTGTGTGTGTGCCTTCCTTTTCCATCTTTGCCATTTTCCCATGCTTCATCATCATCATCATCCTCTTCTCTTTCAGCAAGTGAAAAATGGGTCAGTCTCAGTTTTATTATACTGCATTCCATGTTTGCTTTATCCTTATGTGCAATCCACACTGCTCGTTATTTACACGTGACTGAAATTTCCAACGTAGCCCACATATTTCATANAAATTTCCAACGTAGCCCACATATTTCATACAAATTGTAGACCATCTACGTGTGTGTGTGTGTGTGTGTGTACTTGTGAGTGTGTAAAAAGAAAACTCTTTGCAAACCTATTTCCTTTTTTTGTTAGTGTGTATTTCTAAAGCCAGGTTGAGTTACGTTGCACTCAAGTGAAGATGTAACAATATTAGTACTGGTAATATTGCTAATAATATAACCTATATATATAGTTATATAGCATAGTATACATATATAGTAGGTAGTAAGCCAAAAAACTGTGATATTACTTATTATGTACTTTAAGTTACTTCACTTTAAAAGGTTTTGGCCACGTCCGCCAAGCCACCTAATAAGCTTGTGTGGAAGAGTTGGAGTTTTCTTTATGAAAAAAGAAGTTGGAGATAGAATTTTCCTTATACGAAATGTAAAGGAAATGCGTTGATTCTTGCAACTGAGTGTATAAAGCAGGTAAGATAAGGTCGCATAAGGTATGTGTTGAGTTTTTTCAACCTATTTAAAACAATCTGGGAAAAAGGGGAAACCCAAAGCGGCTTATATTTTTCCCTAGCTTTTTACATTCTTGCCAACCATCATTTTGATGGTAGGTGGTAGGACTTACAACACAACATAAATTATGGAAATATACCTACAACAACGCGTATGTAACATGCACATATGCGCTACTATTTTACTCTCTGCGGCTGGTATGCTTTGCGTTGTTGGGTACTTTCGACTTTAAGTCCAAAAGGGACTAGTTTTCCATGAAAAGCTGCCAATGTCTATTATAGGTTTTTACGGGTATTCAGATATTCACAGAGATACACACACACACACTCGCGTATGTGTAAAAATCGTTAGTATGCAAATGGTGTGAAAAAGTTGAATAAACTACATAAAGTTTTCAGGTATATAATTTAAATAAGACATCTAAAATAGAATTCAATGTACCTTGTCTTCAAGAAACGTATGTAGAAATGTGAAAGGTATGTATAGGTATACATTAATATGGCATACGTTTAAGTGGCTGTTAACGTTTTAGTCCTTCCCGCAGTCGTAAATTATGATAATAATAGAAAATGTAAATATGTAAACAAGTAAGTCTCAGAAGTTTTCCTTAAAACCCAAAATATTTATGCTTGTTTCATTTCATGCCAGAAGAAGAAGAAAATCTTCCAATTTCTGTTCCGTAAAGTGTTTATCCGTTCAAAAGTACCATTATGCTAATACGTGCTACTTACTACTAACATTTATGTTAATAGGTGTATTGTTGTGTTGAGAATATATGCTACGCAGACTTTACCATGAGGTCTTCCTCTTAAATTCATTGGAACATCAAAGAAAACCAGAAACCACAAGAAACTCACCAACCAGCATTTAACCATCAACGTGTGTACACCCTGTACGTTTACTACATTTATTACATTATGGATAAAGTTCATAAAGAGGAATCCGCTCAAGTTTTACTGCCATCACCACATTATAAACATACGTGTATGCTGCACATTATGAATACAAGCCAGTATGTCAAAGTAGGAAATATGAAAGGTACTTCTCAGAAGAGAAACTTTTATTTATCTGTTTGTCAGTTGATACAATATAATCCCATTTTCTTGTTAATTCTCATTTTTTCTATTAATAGCTTATGTTTTGTTTGTTTTGAGGTCGTTGTGTAGGGATAGACAGGAAGGAGGAAAATATTCGTTCCTTGGTTGTCTGTTTTCATTTTTGTGGTCACATTTCCTACTTGCACACTAAAAGGTAAACATCTCTCATTTCGTGTGAAACTTTAAGTTTTGTTCAAAAAGTTGTGATTGTGCTGAAGTATATATTTTTTTTAAAGTAAATAAATAACTTTTTAAAATCCAACAATCATGGGTCAAACATTCGGTACATCAGGTCCAACTGAGAATTCCCATTTTGTGGCTAGTGGACATGGCGTGTATATAAATGACAAGGGTGAAACTGTTCATGATTCATTCCAACATTTAAACGTGAGTTTAAATTTTATTCTAGTTTAATTAAATCACCAAAATTTTTAATAGGAAGATTGATAAAGTTGCTAAGCTTGTGGCGCTATTGAATAACGACAGAATGTGAACTTGAATTTGAAGTTTATTTGTGATTTGTAATTTAATTAACTTTTCTTTCATTTTTCAGGGCGAATACACTCGTCAAACATCAACCAGCAATGCTCCCCCTCCAACTGGCTTCCTTCAAACTCAAGGTCAAGCTCCATGGATGGCTCCTGTTGCTAGTGGACATGGCGTGTATATAAATGACAAGGGTGAAACTGTTCATGATTCATTCCAACATTTAAACGTGAGTTTAAATTTTATTCTAATTTAATTAAATCACCAAAAAATTTAATAGGAAGATTGATAAAGTTGATAAGCTTGTGGCGCTATTGAATAATGACAGAATGTGAAGATGAATTTGAAGAATATTTGTGATATAATTAACTAAATTAACTTTTTTTTTTCAGGGCGAATACACTCGTCAAACATCAACCAGCAATGCTCCCCCTCCAACTGGCTTCCTTCAAACTCAAGGTCAAGCTCCATGGATGGCTCCTGTTGCGGCCGCAACAATGATGATCCTTTTTGTCGCTCTGTTTATCTACTCCAGACAAAGACAACGCCCTGTCAAGCGAACCGTTGCTGTTATTGAAGACGCTGAAAGGGCCATACATGCCATTCCTCTTTACTCTCTCAACAATAAAGCTAGACCTACTCACGCTTCTGATGCCATGTGGAATATTGACCTTTTAAATGAGGAAAACGTACAAGCGTAAAAATTTACGTTTTTTAAAAGACTTACGCATAATAAGACTTCAAGTTTTGTACAATGTTTTTATTTTAGACTACTTAATTTACTTTGTTGTTATATTTCTTTTTGAATAATTTGTAAGTTAAGCGTATTGAATTTTTTGACAATGGTGCTATTTAAAATTATATTTTACTTGTAATTTTTATTGTTATGTTAATAGCAATCCGTAACAATCGAACTTTTTTCAAACTGATAAAATATTAAGTTTTAATAAAATAAAGTGGTGCCTGGTGCACATTAAAACCAAAGTGGCTAAAGTGAAACCCAAGTTTCTTTAAATGCGTTCACGCATAATGTGGTTTAGTGAAAATTCACAATTTCCCACGTTTTCATCATCTCCACTGAGCATGGCATCAAAAGTCATTGATCTCATAAAATTACAAACTTGAGGTTGAATAATTCATATCAAACCAGAAAAGAAATTTATTAACATAGCTAGTTTTCTGAAGCATTCATTCATATGTACATGCATTTTCACGTTGAATTTTTCAATAGACGATTAAGGTGACTTCATACAATTTTGAACGTCAGCAGCCTGAGCAGACGAAAAGTTTTTAGTCGGTGAGGCCAGAAATCAACAAAAACGTCTGCCTGCGTCTGCAGGTGATGTCATTGCCACACATCACTCAACCACGTTTTCCATTCAACCAAAAAAAAGGGAATTACGAACGTGCACACAATGGAGCCATTCAGAGGGGATCTACGCACTAGCTATAGAGCTAGACAGTTTGTTCATCCCTGGGATTCCCACCTCTATTTTTATAACGTCAACATAAACATCTTCCAATGATCCTACCTTGCACATCAACAACTTTAGTTTGGCGGGTCGATGAATGCCAAAAGTCTCAACTTTTGACGAAATGCATTTCTTCGACCTTGCAATCTTCTCTCTTTTCTCCTGAATACAAAAAAAACTTTTCTCTTATTTTGTTCGGTCAACTGAAACACCAAAATACATGAATTGGATGAGCCTAAAGGTATTTCGCTATAAGTCTCTATGGGTTAGCCCTGAAAAACTTGTTTATGTATGGGCTTTACTACTATTCGGTTCAGTTGTTTGGGTGAGACTTTCACTCGATTCACTTTTCGACAGATCTCTGAACTTGCTCAGACCGCTACTATTGTTGCCCTTTGTTCACTCACCTTAAAAATGCCGTTTTGCTTGAATTCTCACATTGTAACTGATCTCGACACGTGCAGCGTGCTTTCCTTCACAACATCATCATCATCATCTTTGTGCTTTTACAGATATAAACTTTATCTACTACTACCTTTAAGTGTTCAAGTTCAAAGCTAATTCTACTGCTTCTCATTTGATTTTGCAGCCTGTCATTTCCGCGTACTTCCTCTTAAACGAACCTTTAGCCAGCTAATAGACATTAGAGAGTGCATTATTTTCTAAACACCCTTTGCCACCTTTCAGAGCAGTGCTGCTGAGGATGAATTTCTATTTAAAATTTACTTGGTTGAAATGGATTTCCAGGTTCATATACTCCACTCTATCTATTATGTATATTGTACTCTGTTTTGTATCATGCTGGAAATTGTGATTACTGGAAAAGCTCTAAACAATAGCCATTCCTGCTGAAAATATCATCCTTTTTTACTTGATGTTTCTGCTGTTTTTAGCTGTTGGTTATCTCATTCCCATGAGCTCATTATAGAGCTTACGGCGTAAACTGTTGTTTTTACAGGCTTCATGATTTTCTCCCTGTTCATGGCCATGGGTGTCGTATATATACTCACGCAATATGTATACACAGCTCATTGCCGCACCCATTTAGTTAATATCTGTGATGGTATGGGTAGTAGTTTGCCATGCTTTGTCGGTGCAATCTCATTTGCGCTTGTGAAAAGCGCCATAAAAAACATGGCATATTTTATTTTGCACTAACTGTGAACAAATGGCATCTGGAGGGAAAAGAAGGGAAGATGTGGCAAGTGCGTTGATAATGTACGCAATTATTATAGATACCAGACATAATGTCGGTATAACATTTTAACATTCACCCAACCAAATACAAAAATATCAATGCTACTATATACTTTCCTTCACAGATGCGATACCCCTACTCACACTATTAGTCCTGCTGCTGTTGTTGTTGTTGTTGTTCTTGAATTTTCCAACTGGAAAGTTAACGAGACAACATATACCATTACGCTGAAATGGTTGAAGGTTAAGGGCCTGTTCCAGCTTTGTTATTTCGATATACCCGTACAAACTACAAACTACAGATTTTGTACTGCTGCTGCTGCCGCTGAAATGTTTTTTATATTTTTTGTGGTGGTGGTAGTGATGATGGTAGTAAAACAAGCTAATTTTCTGTAATGGACTTGAAATGGGCTTTGTTTATGCTCTTTGATGTGATCTCTTTGCCATATTCCATAAACAAAGGGAAAACACGGGAAAAATATGTGTAATGTTACTTCAATCAAAAAGTTAAGCTTGGCCACTCATCCCGCCAGCATAACTGCAAAAAACATTAATTTAATGTGCTTCATCTCCATCCTACCAAAATCCAATGTAAAAGCATACTCGATATACATAATTCCTCCATCATACTATATATCCCGACCTCAAAAACTTTTTACTCATTATTATGTAATGATTCTCATCAAATGAATTGACTCTCTAGCTAAGCTATATATAGCCGAGAAGGATAACAACTTTTCCGAATGACCATCAAGCTTTCACTCGTGGAAAATTGCATTAAACTTTTTCTCGCCAGCATATAAATTTTACGAATGTAATAATAATATGTGTAATCTTAAGTGCGTCAAATCCATTTTTCGAAGGTTGCTACTCAAATAAAAGCAAGTTTGGCAGTTAATGATGTGTAATTTTCCAACTTTATATGATGCATTGAGACACACGAGCAAAAGTCCATCGCATATCACAAATGCCATGAACTTTTCCTTCAACTACACACATTCCCGTCTATTCACAAAGCAATCTAATGCTGACAGTCTAATTATGTAGGGCCAACTTAATTAATGACATCATAATAAATCACGATGAAAGATCAATATACTTTTCCTAGCATTTTAGTTTTAAAAAGACTGCACTGCTACAACTGCTTCTGCTGCCGCTGTCTCGAGATGAATTATGGCTTTATATACTAATGATATAATCCTTCCGCTGCGTTGCTTTTTTTTGTTACTGGCTTGTTTTGCATTCGCTCCATCTACGCTGTTTTCTAAACTCGACTTTCTCGGATTCTTTTCACTTCATTTATTTTAAGCTTTGTCCACATTTTGTTCTGACGCAAAACTGATAAAGGACCCTGCTATTTACCAAATAAAGGGATAAAAAAAGTAAGTAGGTATGCAAAAACATAGGATTTTGATATGATAAACAATAAAAATATGTGTTTGTTGCCACCATATGCTGTTGTCATTTTCGTACAGTGTTGGAAATTCTTAAAAATGAGAATAAGTAAAGTCATAATTTTAGTATTTAAAAAAATAACGCCATGAGAGTAATAATAATATTAATAAAAAACGCATACACAAACACTTTTTTTATAGAAATAAGTGGAAATGGAATAAGTCCTTTTCTGATGTGTCAAAAGAAAGTATGTATACCAGTATCAACACAAGGCTTGGAATGAAATGGGTTTTCTAAGCATCTTTTTAGTAGACCGTCCGATGGAGTAAAAAAGAAATGAAAATTTCGTGTTTATGGTTGTAAGATATGTATATATGCGAACATTTATGAGAATGGTGGAGAGAGAAAGGATAGGCAATTTAATAAAAAACTTTTTCTTCTCTCTTCTTCACACGAAAGATTCTCACTCATTCAGAGTCTTTAACTACAGAATAGCAGTAGATATAATACATACTTATTTTTGTATTCTGGCTAAAAGTGTAAAACAACAACTGTTTCATCACACGCGCGTATATCTTCTCAAAGGGCCACAACACAACAGAATTCATAGAAAGATTTCTTGTAGTTTTGTTTTGTGACGCGACAGACAAAAAAAATATTACCAGCGAAGAATGAGTCTTTCAGCTTTTCTGCTAATTCTTAAACAGGATAATTCTCATAAACTTGCTCATATTTCATAATAAAGAGGTCATATAGGACGAGAATTGCAAGCCATTATTAAAAATGTATGCGAAAAAATACGAAAACAATATAAAATAGAGAGAAAGAGCGAGAGAGAATGAAAGGGTCTGTAGTTCTTTTTGTTCTCGCCTTCCCATTCAGTTTGTAACAAGTTTAGTTGAAAGAGTAAAAAAAATCTGAAACTATTCCCGTCAGTAAATTGAGAACTAGATGGTGGTGGTGAACGTTCTTATTGTTAGGTAGGTATACATACACTCAAGATGAGATGTTTTTAAGGGACAAAAATAATGGAAAAAGTAGAGAGTAGACACTTGATTGAGGAAGGTGGTAATTGCCTCTTTTTTTCTGAAATTGCGTCAACACTCTTTCTGGTCGTAATAAACGTAAAGCATAAAAGTTGGAGGAAAGTGGGTACATTACTACTTTTTTATTAGACATTCTCCCAGAAAAAAAGGAAGGCAAG
>JAITYZ010001533.1:0-10623 GCA_027744595.1 Paronellides praefectus | reverse complement strand
TACAACAACAACAGGAGGGCAAATATTGATTAATTTCAAAACAGACTTGCATGTTTACACATTCAACAGACCAGGTCAAGCACTGCTTTGGAACTTGCAACTACAACTACTGTTATATAGCTGGAGTGTTAATGTTATATTGTTAGTTTTTGTTTCTATTATTATATATTGCGTATATTTACTTTTTTTCTTGGTAGTTTAGCCAAAAAAAATGGTAGTGTAATGTACGGGAAACGCAAACACAAAACAAAACAAAACTTTCCTTTTCCCATACGTCATGTTCTACCACACAGTATAGTAATATGTCGTATGTCAATGCTACATATAAATACATACAAATACATACAAACTCAACCTGGGAGTATGGCATTCATCATTCTAAAATGTTGGACTACTCACTTTTATTCTTATGAATATCCATAGCATGTGCACAATGAGAAGTGTGCAATATATATGTATGCAGTAAATGTGGGTAGTATTGCCAGCAGCTGAAAACGTGTGCAATGCACTCCAAGTCCGGGTTTTCTCTTTTTGTCCACTCAGTTGAAAACTTGCTCACAACTCTTCCTAAATCCAACTTTTTTTATATAATTTTATTATTACAATGGCAATCGCAATCGCCCAGTAAATCACACAAGCAGCAAGCAGACCTGTCTACCAAGTTGCGTTTGACATATATAGCCTATGGCATATTTTGAATATATATTAACACATTATGCTTTTTTCTGCCTGGAGTCCACATGGAAAAAAACTGTAAACTGGACTATGTCATATAGGTATACATATGGCATGCATATGTGTGTACCTATAATTGTGTAAAAGTTGCTCTGTCCACTCCAATTTTATAACTACCTACAAATACACAGAGCTCATGCGTTCTTTAATTTCTCCAGTCCCAACCTTCCAGGAGACCTGTAGTAATAAGCCATGTTATTGCCATGTTGGCACTACATTGTCCCCCCGTGTGGAATAGAAAAAAAGTGGTCATATGGTCACTGAGTCGGTAGTCAAAAGAATAAACGAACTATTTCACACATTACACCCAGCAGGACATTCCTGCTGACGGGTTTTCCTGTAGTTAATATATAGTGTATGCTATATGGCTGATGCTGATCTAAACTTTCCTCCAACATTATTTTCTATGTACATGTCCGGAATTTAAGCATATTTCATCCAAATGGGAATTTTCCATGTGTGTGTACACGGCGTAATAGGCTGTGTAATTCCCATTGTTTATCACTATTATAGATTTCATAAGTTGATGAGAATGACGACTACATAGAACCACGATCCTACTACCCTACTGTTTTGTTGTGTGTGAGAGGAGTAGGTAGGTATATACTGCCAGGAAAATAAACAGTACAAAAAACACAACACAACATGTCTTGTTTTATTGTTGACGTTGTTTTGTGCTTTGTGAAACACTTTTAATATGCACGAATGCCATTATATTCATGAAATGAGCTTCCTCTCTCTCTCTTTCTCCAGCAAGCACACTTTGTGTCTGCACTCAACCTTAATTCAACACTCTTTTTTCTTGTCAAGCTCACTATTTTTTCCATGTAATAAGCTAAAATAGTTTCCACATTGCCTGATCAAGATCACAAACTCAGCAGAATAATGCTGATACGATATGCTGCTGGTAGAATGGTGGTGGAAGTAGTACACACGTCAATATACGTGGTAAGTAGTAGTGACAGTAATGTTCCTCGTCGTCTGTCTGTGTGAACAAAAAGCGGAGCCACCTTTTTCAATAACTTCCTCGATTACATCAAATAATGCAGCTTGGCAAGAGCCAGAGAGAGAGAGAGAGAAGATGCAGTTCATTGTAAAGAGAGAAAAAAGGTAAACTAACCATGCAGCTCCTACCTCACGTTTTGACGTTACTTTTACACTCGAGAGAACTCTCTGCTGCTGCTGCATATATGGTTTGTTTGATGCAATGCAATGCAACTGTCGAACAACAAAAATAAATAGCCCGGCTCATTTCATGACAAAGAATCCAACAAAAATCAATGTAGGCATGCATTTTTTTGTGTGTGTGTTCCTCGTATAAAAACTAACAAGTTTTAGTTGATACAGGGGAAAATAATACAAGGTAACAAAAAAAAGAATTCGTGCATTCATTGGATTGCATGCGTTCGGTTTACTCACAAAAAAACGCATCTTGAAAACCTTCAATAAACACTCGGTCCACATAGTCCACACACACAACAAAAAAAGGAAAGAAAGAATTCAACCGGTGATCCGAGAAGAGGGAGAACAATGATTGCTGATCACATTCTCCTCACTTTTGTTCTCTTTCTCATTTTTTTTATTTTTTTTGGTGCTTGCTCTTCTACTGGCTTGTTACCCAATAATAACAATGTAATAATAATAATCCAATGCAATATATGCAGTTATACCGGTCGTGGCGAGGTGCAAGCATAAAAATGCATGTAATTCGGGTAAATACATAGAAAAAAATCTACTTTTTCCAGAAAAATGTGTAGGTACTCAAATGCAGACACACATGCCATCTTATAGCGTGCGTGCGTGCATGTGTGTTATATAGGTACACTTAAAAAGCACAATCATGCACATAAAACGTATTACATTATTGTTGACCAGGCAGGATGCTTGATCTCTGCTTGTGAAAAAAACCGAAATTGAATGGGTAGGTTGAAAAAGAGTACCTTGTGGTGTTTCTTCATATATGATCATTACATAGCATTATTATGAAAATAGTAATAATAAGTATAAATGTTTCCTACTTCTTGGAAAAAATCCCCAAAAATATAAAAGCGTGTACCTATCTATTCCCTACAATCTTTTTTTATGTGATTGTTCGCCAGACGGAGATTTTTTTGAAAGATTAATATTTATTGCTGGAAGATGTAAGGCTCTATTCTTCCACAGTTCCACACACACACACTGTAGTATATATTCTGTAACTAATCAATCTCGCTTGGGCCATTCTCAAAATAAAATCTTGTTGTAATCCTTACAACAGAAGAAGAAGAATAGGTATATTATTTATAACATTGTCATGACGAGCCCGCCACAAAGTGCAGCGTAAAAGATCGTCACCTTTCCCTATTCAAGAAGAAGTGCGTGCACGTTAAAAAAAAGGGGTTTAGATTTTTTTTAAGGGTTACTCCCTTTCATGATATTACATATATTGTTAGCTTGTACTATATCCTACATATTTATATGCATATGGGCTTAGGTATATTATATTATACGGATTCCTGTGATGTGAAATGTGAATTATTAGATTGTGGTGGATTACTAGTAATAATAATGATTTTTTTCGTCTGTGCGTTTCAAAGTGGTCTTGAAATGGATTAAAAGGGCTCTTGATGGTGACGACGTCGTCACATTCACATTCTCATAATGGTTATAATATGCAAGCACCAAAAAAAGGGGTTTAGATTTTTTTTAAGGGTTACTCCCTTTCATGATATTACATATATTGTTAGCTGGTATATACCCTACATATACTTATGTATATGGGCTTAGGTATATTATATTTTACGGATTCCTGTGATGTGAAATGTGAATTATTAGATTGTGGTGGATTACTAGCAATAATAATGATTTTTTTTCGTCTGTGCGTTTCAAAGTGGTCTTGAAATGGATTAAAAGGGCTCTTGATGGTGACGACGTCGTCACATTCTCATAATGGTTATAATAACAATAATAATTTAATTCACCCGTCAAATGATATTACTACTCTACTGTATTCTTATTCAACAATCAACACCACCATATTGCATTTTCATATTAATGTATGCTACTTGAATAATCCCATGCATTTCTCTCTTGATATACCTATATGCTTGTAAAGGGAAGTGAAAGGATATTAACCCTTATACTCCTTCTCAATAAACAAGGGTTAAAAAACCAACCACCAATCTATCCAAGCGAATGTCACAAACAATAATAACAGCAGCATTGCAGTGTGAGTCAATAATCCAACTCCAGAGCAGTCTATATAATCTCCAATTTATATTCGTGTGTAAATGCAACTTTTGAATGTAGGTAGTATGTAATGTAAACAGTGTACCGAGAGTATATAAATGGAAAATATTATTGATTGTTATTATTGCTAAAGGACATAAAAAAACTGAGAATATCACAATTGACTAAAAAGAAACTCGGCGACATCGCTCGCACTGGCTGCGCTGCTGTTTTTGCTCCATTGCATCTGTATGCTGAATAGTTACAAAGAAGTGCATTTTCTCACCCTCTTCCTTTTTTTGTCCAGAAATATAATAAAAGTAGAGAATGGTGTATTCATTCATGATTGTGTTTTCTGCTTGATGCTGCTGCTGCTGCTGGGGAGAATGAGTTTTTGTAGTGGTGGCGGAGAAGGGAGGTTTGCTGATAAGAAAAAAACATGAAGACAAGGTAGGTGTAGAGTTTAAGGTCGAGCCCTCCACTTCAAAAAAATAACAAAGATTGTTTTTGATATCCCCTTTTCTCCTCTGTGATGGTTGTGACACTTTTTTAATATCAAATGTACATACGATATACGCAGTACCTCTATCCTATAAAACGTTTCTTTATACACTCAAGTCGGTTTTATGCACAGTTATCGTCAACAAAGTATCCCATATCTTCATCCTGTGATATATATTAGTTATTTTTGTCAAAAAATACATACGGCGTAGTGCTATGTAATGAATGAAAAAAGAGTGAAATGCACTCTTAATGTAATCAAATCTCAACTTGCTTGCTTGCGTGAGATGATGTGTTTTTATCAATATCACATCATCACACCAAGTAGTAGATTTTGTGGTTATTATTCTTGTGTGGATATCTTTTTTATTTTTTCCTCCACTTCAAAAAAAATAACAAAGATTGTTTTTGATATCCCCTTTTCTCCTCTTGAATGGTTGTGACACTTTTTTAATATCAAATGTACATACGATATACACAGTACCTTTATTCAAAACCGCCAGGTCTGTTTTAAGAGAAAAACCGTGAACCACGCATCTTCATTACCAAATATATTACTTATTTTTTATAAAAAATACATACGGCGTAGTGCTATGTAATGAATGAAAAAAGAGTGAAATGCACTCTTAATGTAATCAAATCTCAACTTGCTTGCTTGCGTGAGATAATATGTTTTTATCAATATCACATCATCACACCAAGTAGTAGATTTTGTGGTTATTATTCTTGTGTGGATATCTTTTTGATTCTTACATAAAAATATGTACCATATTATCCAGGTCTCTCTACTCCTGCTACCCAGCTACTCTTTTCAAACAGTTTTTTTTGTTATTATTATTATTATGATTTTGAAGTTTGAATGAGTACCATTCAACGCGTAATCAAAAAAGGAAGTTGCAACTCGTCATCACCCTGTGGACTAATATCTCATTCACACACACTCGGAGTTAACTTGAATATTCAAACCTGAGTCCATATATCCACATGGCATAATAATATCAAAGAATTTTAACGTCTTCTCTGTATCTGGAAGAAGAATAATCCATTTTAAAAATCTTTTTCATCTTATGTATGTGTAGCTCTACTACGATGAAATAGTTTTAAACTAAACATTAACCTTTTGAGAAGATGCTGCGTTTGCGTTTGTCTCGGGCATAAAGTGAGTATTATGTTTAGCGAAGGAGGGAAACGGGAAGAGAGAGAGACAGAGAACATTTATTTTTATAATGTGAGCTGTTGTTATTGCTAATATTACAGGAGCATTACTATGTGTAGGGCTGCTGGAGAAAGAGGAAAAAAGGGTTGAAGTCGGAGGAAAAAATGAAAAAGTGGTGTATGACAGTGCAGTGCTTGAATGAATAAATGAGGATACGGATGTGTGAACGAATACAAGACGAGAGGAGGGAAAGAGAGAGAGAGAAAAAAAATGAAAAGGGTTGAAGTTGGAGGAAAAAATGAAAAAGTGGTGTATGACAGTGCAGTGCTTGAATGAATAAATGAGGATACGGATGTGTGAACGAATACAAGACGAGAGGAGGGAAAGAGAAAAAAAAATATATGAGCTATTCGTCATCATCTCTCTTTCAAAATGAATAAGAATATCTGCATAAAACTCACGTTTGGGCTTGATACAATTACTTGAGCTATATAAACACAGCTAAAGCTCCTGGTGCACCGTGCCACATCATTATAGGCACACACGCACATAATGTATTTGTATACATATATCACGCATACTATTATACAATTCATGAGAAACCCAGTGAGGAGGAAAAAAATAATATAAACAAGGAACTGCAACTGGATGAAGTTGTTGAGATGAGAATAAAAATATCTTTAGTTGAGCATAATATGAATTTAAAATGGAACAACAACGTCATCATCGTCAGTATTACCGTCGTTATCTCCCACAGAAAAGCTGGAGGAGCATCATCGTCATAATCTCCAGCGGGATTTCTTCGGTGGTGGCAACATACACTATAATAATAAATGATATACACATGCATAATACGCAATCCTACGCACATTCTATTATGTTGCATGTTTTACATGATGTGAATGTGAGTGAGCTAAAAAAGGGACAAGGAGACTCAAAAGCCTAAGACAGTTTTGAAAAAATGGTTGAATTATTCTTTCAGCTGTTTCGAAGGATTGGCTCAAATGAGTTTATTTGAATAATTTTCATTCTTGAAAAAACACTGCAACATTTTTATATCCTGACTGGAGCCTTCTCTTTTCAAACCCTTTTTTCCTACTTGCGTAGCAGTACATCTCCTTTTATATTAATAATTTTTGTAAAAATGTATGCATTGCACGCATTATGTTAATACGCTTTTTATTTTCCCGTTACCAAAATTGTATATAATGTTTTAATGTAAAGTTCCCTGTCTATTTATTCGTTACAAAGTTTCAAGTTCTTTTCATTGTCATTTTTTTTCTCTTTATGGGTGTTCTGCTGGAACCAGGGTCGGTTGTTGCATTAATATACAAATTATTATATTGTTGTATTGTGATAATAGTGAAATAAATGTATGCCCTTATATTGCAATTGCAACTATTAAATTGTATTCATCAGAAAATACAATAAACAATTTAATTTCAGCGTAAAACTCAAAGTGGAAGTCTGTCTTCCCACAAAAGTTTATCGGGCATTCGGGATTGCCTTGAAAATTACTGACAAATGATTGTCTCTTGAGAGTTTGTAACCAGTAATTATATAGTGTTGACTCGTAAAATAATCCTTCCATCATCATTAAATATGATTGGACTTACAAAGCTGGAATTATATACCTATCTACCTACCTACGTGGTATAATACATGTGCAATATGAGTTTTCCAACAGCACTCGATATTATATAAATTGACTTATTTTGAGGCTGGAAAACCGAGTTGGAATGCTTTCACACGACCCGATAATAACTTACTCAACAAAACAGCACACAACAAACCAAAAGGAAAACGGGAATTCCCAGTCAGCTTTATGATTTTTTAATAAAGTTGATCATCATTTCTTTGTGGTCGATGTGTAGTAGACTGGTTTCACTTTTAAACCAAATATGTATTTATGTGCTATCCACACACAAAATGTATGCACTTATACGTAAATGACCACAAATGCTGCTACGACTTTAGTGTGCGTACCAACAAAACTCATGATGACTCAAAGAAATTATTATCATTATTACTTGTACACCTTTCATTTGCATGAGTGAATAGTGATGTTGCCAAAAAAAAGTTTTCCTGTTTCTTTTTCTGTTCATAATCCTCTATTGTTATATTACATTATTATCTGTGTTTTTTTGTTGAACCCCAAGTGAGGATTAATTCATGAGAAGTGTCTGTATTTAGTATTGTCTCATTATATTACGTACACAGACAGACACTTACACAAATTTTTCTTTAAATGTTGCCTGTGTGTGAATGCGAATGTGACGCAACTTGCACTTTCATCCCTTTAGTCATCCTGTAATAATTACACATGTAACTACTTATATAATATAAGCAACTAATCTGCTGAGGTGTACCACTGCGTGCAACAATCCACTCTATCTCTCTAGTAGCATTGTCATTCATTGTCATGCCATGTGTAGGTATACATAGGTGAGAGATTGAAAGACTGAATAGGAAAGACACAGAGGGACAAAAACCAGTATGTCGCCCAGTAAATCATTTCTTTTTTTGTATTTTTTAAAACAGACGTGTCATGCATAACAAAAGAACACTATATGCCCTTTAATGCTACGAAGTAAATTATATAACGGGCAGTACTTTTTTCGATCTACAAGGTAAGGACTTAATGATTTTACTTTAATATAAATAATAGTGGCGTATAATCATTCTATAAAAAGTGTAAATTATTTCAGTGTCATTCTCGATTCTCTAGTTGTTTGACCTTTTCAAGTGTTGTAAGTTGTAACGTATGATATTACAATTACAAGTTTGCAGACAAAATATAATTATTTATTGTGATAAACGCTATACTAGTTTTTTAGTTCTAATGCTGATAGTCATCATCATAATGACTCCTCCAAGACTAATTTAAAAGTTCACGAGAAATTTGAGTTTACACACACAACACCTTATAAAGGTAAAAGTGTATGTATCCCGCTGGTTCTATGCTGATAGTCATCATCATAATGACTCCTCCAAGACTAATTTAAAAGTTCACGAGAAATTTGAGTTTACACACACAACACCTTATAAAGGTAAAGGTGTATGTATCCCGCTGGTTCTACTTGTTTTCCACTTTTCACCTAATCAGCTCAACTTTTGAGATAAACGCAAAAAAATGCAATATGAGACCTCCATCACCCTGTCTGTTTGTGTTGCTGCAGATGAAAGAGAAAGGTGTTCTCCATTATTCACTCACTCAAGCTATATCACACTCTCGGATTTGTTTTCCGTATACCTATCCATGTGCAAGCAAACAAGCACCTGGATTTTTTGTTTTCCTTCGTTTTTGTGCAATAGTAGTTGTTTTCCACTTTTCACCTAATCAGCTCAACTTTTGAGATAAACGCAAAAAAATGCAATATGAGACCTCCATCACCCTGCATGTTTGTGTTGCTGCTGATGAAAGAGAAAGGTGTTCTCTATTATTCACTTACTCAAGCTATATCACACTCTTAGATTTGTTTTCCGTATACCTATCCATGTGCAAGCAAACAAGCACCTGGATTTTTTGTTTTCCTTCGTTTTTGTGCAATAGTAGTTGTCTGCTTGCACTCTTCTTCTCAGATTACCATCTTTTCTCTCTGTTGATTGTGTGAGCTCTTATATAGTCATGTCATAAGCTTTTATCATAAAATACGTAATAATAAGTTAGTGGAAAAGAATATATGGAGATTGAAAAGTTATGATATGAACTATAAGATTTGTTGTTGGACAAGAATTTTTACGAGACAGCTGTGTTTTCTTTTCACCAAAAAGGGAATGCAACAAAAGGACAAACAGAAGTGGATTCCTCCTCGCCATTTAAATTTCATTTCATATTTATTAAGTTCATCTTACAATTCCTTAATATATATTGTCACATGCTATTCACTATTCACACTCGTCATATCATCATTTTAAATATTGTGTGTGCATTCCCAGTTGGGTTTGTTGTGTTCTCAGCTCAGTCAGCGAATTAAAAGAGCACACATACATACAAGCATATACCTACCTATATAATATAAATACATTCATAAATATATGTACATCCTAAATACATGATTACCAACATTCACTTGTGTTTGGACTACCCCACAAAAAGGAATGGTTTTATTATTAAGTTGAATGTGAACTAAATTGGAAACAGCCAATTTACTGATTTAATTTTCTTATTCATTAAGTAATACCTTCTTCTGTACAAGCAAGCCAGAGAGAGAGAGAGATGTTGATGCATGTATCTGGTTCCACTTCTTTTCCCTTCACTCTGCTACGTATACACACATTTTCGATGAAGTGAAGATTTGAAGATGGTGATGGAATATCACATAAATGGCTCCCAGATCGTTATACTCGTATACATTATTATTATTATACAATCTCTTGAGTCTTCTTTTCTGAATGGGTTTGGTCTTTGGCCGTCATTTTTTATTATTGCATATTGATACATTCGTTTATTTTATAAAAAGCAGGAGTTGGAGGAGAGTAGTGGTTGTTAAAAATATAGCATTTGAGCAGATATATGATCTCATGAACTGGTTTTTTGGGCCAGTTTTTTTCTCTTCTTCTTCTCCTCCCAAAAAACATCCATTTTAACAATCTTTTGGTTTAGCTGCAAAAATAAGCTTTCATTACGTTTTTTTTTCTTCATTGACGAAACTCTAAAAACTGCTTGGAATGATGATGATAATGATGACCATGCAAATGTAACAAAAAAAAGATATATAAACTGGCAATCTGGTAAAGAAAAATATATGAGCGTGCAGTCAAAGTCATTATCCATTTTCCATTGCTTATCTATTAGTAAATCTACCCGGTTCATTTGCAATGATGCAAAACAGCATTTTTTTATTTTGCAGCCGCGAAATTATGTACTTTAACATGTAACCAAAATAAATATATGTAAAGGCTTCTTGAAACCCATTAAATGGTGGCTAAATGGCTAGTATTCTTCACAATAAAATGCTAACAACGAGCAGTTAAGATACCAAACTTCTTTTACATCTGCATTTTAGATACTTTTCAAAATA
>JAITYZ010001532.1:0-24275 GCA_027744595.1 Paronellides praefectus | reverse complement strand
AAAACGAATGTTGGATGGTGGTGGTAGTAAATGGAAGGAAAAAAAAGATGAAATGGAGAAAAAAAGAAGATATGATGATTATGTGAGTTGTGTTGTAGTAGGCCAGACCACACACTTTTTTCTTGAGCTCGGTGGTGTGTTGGCTTGTATTCTACCTCTTTTTTGTGTTCTCGGATTCTTTTGCGAGGAGTTACACTGCTACATTCATACAATTGTTTTCTTCCTTTTTTCCTTGTCCTCGTTGTAGACAGAGCTGATGATGATGATGGTAGAAGAATGGCATATTAGTTGGCTGTTGTGGTAGAAGGAGGACGAGGAGCAGTGGTGCAGACTCTGTTTTTGCTGCTGAGCTGACTGACAGAGTGAAACTGTGAGCATTCCTAGTTGTGTTCTCTGGCTTGATGTTATTGAAAGCGAGGAGGTATATAGTTAGTTGAGCAGAGTGAGTGAGGAAGAGAGGAAAGCACAAGGATGGATTGTGTGTGTATCTGTGTGTGTATCTGTGTATGTGTTTGTGAATGTGTTGTGCCGTGTGTTTGGTTTGCGCAACCCCAGAACTCATTGGCTCTTGATGGGGCAGACGTAACGCCTCGATTTAGCTTCATTGGGTGAGCCGATTCCGTAAGAGCAGAGGAAAAAAGCGATGACAAAAAGTTAAAAATTACATATCACAATTGAAGGCGGATTCCTACCTAAGATCTGTCGTCCTTCTCCTTTTTTCTCTCTTTTCCACTACTCACTCCCAACCCATTACTACAATATTCTATATATATATCCCATTCCTATTCTTCTTCCTCTCCAACAACAACATATATCATCTCTCTCTCTCCTTTATTTCCTCTCCTATCACTTGCTTATTATTATACCCATCTTACAAGCTGTAAAAAACCAAGCCTTTTATATACACAACCATAATTTCACTCCACTATACTTTCAAACATGTAGGACGACGACCAAAATGATGATGATTAAGAAAACGGCAGCAGAAGAAGAAGAAGATGCGAATCATCTGACATGATAATATCCTATGCTGAGCTGCTTATACAACGGATAAATTCATCTCTCTCTCTCTTTTTTCCAATCCAATTTTACATTCTTTTCCGAGACTAACGACCAAATTCATTTTTCGTGATTCTCATATTCTTTTTTATTATCACCGTGTAAACCACCACCGCCAACATCACACAAAAAAACTCCAACTTTAATAATAAACCATTATTATATTTTTCTCTTGTAGACTTTATATCCTCCTCTCCTTGTCGTCAATGCAACGAATCATAATACAAATGAGTGCAAAAATCAAATTTTTCTTCCATTAGTTATCTCTCTCCAAATACTCTACATCCACATCCTCGCAATAACATTTATATTCTTCAATAGCCATTAATTCATGTATAAAATATGTATCTATTTTTGATGATATTGACTGCTAAAATGCCTCTCCACTTTTGTGTCATCCTCCTCCTCCTCCTCATATTCCTCAACCACTTATCTCATTTCAGCCCATTTCCCTGACATGTTCGCTAATTTAGAGTGAGCAGAGTGAGCTGAAGCGAATATTGGTGTCAAGCAGGAAAAAGGAGTAGTGTGGAGGAAACCATTCAAAACACGTTCATTTCATTTAATTTTGTCACCATCCCAATTATATCACTTGTCTCTTATTTATTTATCCACCACATCATCATCACAACTACATTTCACAATGATAACCAAAAGGTGATACAAAAGCATATTATATCGCCATTATCACAACGTTTAATTTAACTTAGGTGAATGTGTGTGTCTAATCTACCTTGACGTGAATCAGTCTTCATCTCTCTCAGCACTTTTTTCTTCTGATTCTTTTTCTTTGCTTTTGCCTGCCCTATTCCATGTGTCACATTCTGGTAAATAATCGAAGAGAACATCAGCAAAATAATAGAAGCTTTTGTATAATAACATGGGAATTTAGTTTAGAATATTATGTATATAACTTGTATAATACTTGTATAATATGGGCATATGGGTATTACATGACATGAGGACAAGGAGGTAGCAAGGTATTTATGTTCATGTGTGCGTGTGTTACTCCTTTTCGTTGACTACATCCTAGCAAAAAAAAATATATTGAAGATGAAGCCGTCTTCATCACTGCCACACCACCTCCACCACCACTACAACTATACTACCAACATGCCATCATCGTGATGATGATTCAGACAGCACACAAAGTGTTGTCAATATTAAAAAGAAAGAAAAAAACTTCTTTACAAGCTTCTTCTTCTTCTTTTTCCTCCACACAAAGTAAACCATGTCCACAGTCCACACACAAGTGCACACACACACATGAGCTTACATGTTTTAGACATGATTATTATTATTGTTATTATTATGGCCGTGTTAAAAGGATGATAATAGCAAGAAGAGCACCACCAGCAGCAGCTTGTCAAAATTTATTGTATCATATAAATACACAAAAAATGTTTTTAAAAAAATGGTTAAATGTGTATCTTTTTTTACCATCATCATCAACCCAGCAAAACAAAATATAAGACAACATTTCTGCTCCAAATTGTGCACATCCTGACATAATATGCGTTGCACTTATATTTATCCCTCTTTCAATCATAAAATGTGTGTAAAAATAATAAAAAAGACAAAATGGTATTTAGAGAGAGGGCATGTTTTTTTGGTGGTGGTGGTAGTTGTATGTTGGTACAGCTCTTTGCCAAGATGGAAAAATAGGAGCAAAAGGTGTTAACTGCACGCAATGAATCACTTTCCCCCTTCTCTCTTTTTTTCTTGCTGCTCCTGCTGCTTATCCAGCATGATTTGTGGCGAGAGCATCATTATCATCACCATTTTATTTAGATTGCGAAAATAACTATAATATTTTAACGTTGACTTATTTATTAGCACTCTACTCCTTTGTTGGGATAATTAATTTGACAAAGAAAAATATGTTGAGGCTAATTAAATGTTTTAAACGTTAAATAATTGCGTGTAATTATGAAATATGTGGTTCCTGTACATTCAAACTCCAAAGCTATTCATCAAGTCCTTCTTCCTTCTTCCTTTTTCCTTCTTCTTCTCTTGTACCTATGCATATTATACAAAGCAGCTTTATTTTGCACTAAAAAAAGTAAAGTAACTGGAGTAGCATCATCATCATCATCATGCCATGATGCATATCTTGGCTGCAGTTTCGTGCCAATTGCCGCACCCTATTTGCTAAAAAATATATATATAATCTGTGTATATGCCTATATCAAAGCCAGCAACATCAACAATATCGATTTTCATGTATCATCATCATTTTTATATTGTTTCACCTTGCAATTTTTTTTTCTTTTAAACACACTTTATTTTCCATCCTGTTTGTATTGCGCTTGTATCAAGTTGTGTGAGACCATTGTCCCTCTGCAAACTAGTATACTATTCTCTTCTGATGATAAGTTGTACAAGGTAAGTTGATGCGGATGCCGTCTCGTGCTAAAAACAAGTGATGGACAGGATAAAGAAGAAAAAGAAGCGAGGAGCATTTTCATTTTATGAGGAAGCGGCCAGGAAAGAAACCCAGTATCCAACGCCTCCTTCATGGACACTCTAATCTCTATAATGTATAATAGCTATAACCACACTTTTTTTGCTGCATTGTTAAAAAATGCATTCTGCTCGTATTTCCGAACACGTTTTCTACATGAGCTTCCGTTACCAGCTTGTTGACATGTTAAATTAAAGCAATCTGTTAGTATGTTCATTTGTCACTTTATTTGAGTAAACACCTTCGATTTACATATTTTCTCAAATTTTAAAAGAAAACAAATTAAATATTTTGTATTTATATTAAATTTCACAGTTAATAAATGGTATTTTATGCGACATTTTACTTTTTATTGTTTTTTTTTTTTTGCTGTATGCATCGAATTTTTCATGAAGTTATACACCTCAGCAGTCTATTTTTTCTCAACACTTGAATTCTTTCGTTCCTATCCTTTTCCTTACCAATCAATTGTTCAAGTTCATTTCCCTTTTGCCGAAATTACTTGTATAAAAAATAGGCAGCTATTGTATCATCCTCTTTTATACCGATACATGCTACACATTTACATAAAGAAAAACAAGATAACAAAAGATATTCACATTTTTTGTGGTATTATTGTTAGTTGTGCATGTGAAGACATGCCTCTTTCCCATTATTCTAGTGCCTTTGTGTTTTCTCTATCCATTCCTAGATCTAAATGATAATTGTGTGTGGAAATTGGGAGAAAAAGAGCGAGAGAGAAGATTTTCCTAATAGTCGTCTTCTCTCTCTTTCTCACAGAAGGACAAATATAAAAAGAGGCGGAGCCAAGGAAAAGGACATTGGTGGAATAGTAACCGAGAACAAGATACTCTACAATTCTGCCTCTCACACAGACCGATAGACAGACACAACAAAAAAATATTACACACAGCAGAGAGCTGTAGCAGCAGCGACGACGATGATGATGATGATGAGATAATCATCATATAACCGCTCAGCACACAGAAAACAGAGTGAGCACCAGCAGCGCATTGTACAATAAATGCAAAGTTTAACTCGTTTGAAGAGGAAAAGATGGGAATGTACTGTGTTTTGTTCATTTTAGATACGGCCACCAGCAGCAGCACACAGCTATACACAGCCCCTAGGCGGTTGTCATTGTCCGGTTATCTGTGGGCACCACCAACCACCACCGCCACCATCATAGTACAATATTGTTTGTATGACTTTGTACGCATTATTATTATTATCATTACCATGTATTATTCTTCTCCTCCACACGAAATAAGAAAATGTATATGAAAGAAAGAGTTACATGTTTCATTGTGTGTCTTATTCCACCAATTCCTTTACAACAAAGGAAGACGGTAAAGCAAAAAGGCACTCCTTTCTCCGGTTGGTGGTAAGCTGAGCATGTTGATCATGATGACGGTGAGGGAAAAAAGGTACAATAACAAAAGAGTTTTTTTATTGTCAGCAGCAGCAGTGCCTTGTCTGCAGGCAAGGAAAACACTCCCAGACAAAAAAAATCCATAAGTGTCATTGGTATCTCTTTTCTTGATGCTTATAGACCACTAGTATTATTCCTGGCTACACATACCTACTTTAATAATAATACAGGCTGTTGTGTAACAAAATGTTGTAGATGGGCTGTATTTTCTAGCCTGCTGTGTGTGTGTCTGTGTGGTGTGTAGTCTCCAAGACAACCTAAATATTTTGTATGCATGCAAGTCTATTTATTTATGATGGTTGTTACACGACTAAAAAAGAGATTAAAGTTTATGTAGGCCCAATATAATACAAAGTAATAATAATAACATTTTATTTTTTATAATTAAATAGTCAAAAAGGGTTGAATGTGAAAGAAGCAAAGGAGAGAGCTTTTATTATTATTTTGTGAGGAACAAGTGCAATCAAAACAGGGTATTTAAGTATTATTACGAGAACATGACTGGACGAGAAGAAGAAGAAGAAGAAGAAGAAGAAACGGGCTAAAAGACTCATTTTTGGGTGCCATTACATAACAGACTGGAAAACATGCAGACATTGTCTGCCTCTACTCTGCTGTTGGCTGATGATCATGACGACGACGACGACGATGAGAATGGGACTCTCTCAAAGTCTTTTTATTACTATTATTTTTTGAATAATATGAAGGCATGCATATAAATAGATGGGTAGAGAGTGTAGAGATCTGTATAAATGGGATAGCTATGCATATTTTGATAATAGGACACAGACACACACTCATTTTCCTCATGAAACTCTCAAGAGCTTTATATATATATTTTTTTTCATTCGCGTATTTGGAATTAATAATAGCTTCTGGACGAGAGCCAAACAAGTCCACAAAATTTTTGTTAAAATTTTTATTATTTTTATGCATGTGCTTTTTTAACTGAGCTTTTTTTGGCTCCTTTTTTACATGCACTCTTTTCTCTCTCAACAAGCTCAAATGAAATTCTCTCTGTTGGCTTCTTTCTTTTATTTATTTTTTATATTATTATATTTTTTGTTGAATGAAGGTGTATGCTTATTATATGCAGATTGCAAGATGGAGTAAATGTATTCCTGCGCTATTTGCTTAGCTGATATGATGATGGGTATATGAGATGATGGTAGTATATTGTGCCACACGTACAATCTTGTAATAAAATGTAAGATGGTGTGTTATTCTCAATCTTTGAGGTAATATTTTTGAATTAAAATTGGAATAATAAAAATGGTTGGTGAAGAGTTGTTGAGAAAGAATGGGAGAGAGAGTAAAACAAATGCGAGTAGAGGAAAAAGAGTATTTGGTCCGCACTCACAACTCACAAATATTATCATCATCATCATGATCACCCTGATCAAAGCTTTTATAATATTTTTAGTGTAGCACTCGTCCTTTTTTCTGTTTTTTTTTGGTCCCATCATCATCTCTGTATCTAAAGGAGCAAGAGAAGTAATTGATGCTGCTGCTAAAGCTGCCAAAGAAAAAAAAAGGAATTAGAAGAAAGGGCGAAGATGGAATAAAAAAGGACCACCTGTAATTATCTTGTAGAAATATCTTGTCGAGCCCATGTATCCATTACAACGTGTAGAGCTCATCATAGCCTGTAATTAAAGAGGTCCATTTTATTTGCCTCTCTCTCTCTCCTTCGCTCGAGCTCTCCTCGCGCACTTCAATTCTCTTTTTTTCTTCCTTGAGCTCTGTTTTTACATCGTATAATCACACACATGAAATATATATCTGCTTGCGGAGGAGATACAGATCCATCCCCCATCTTTCCCTTTGTCCTTTTTCCGCAACTAAAATAATAACAATAATAATAACAACAACTGATGAGTGAAGAGAAGAGTGCTCTGTACGAACAACAAGCTTTTGTACTTCTTCTTCTTTTTTCACATGACAAATGGTGAGTTGATTAAAAAAAATGTTTTAAAGTGGTACTTACTCACCAAATTGTTTCATTTGCTAATTTAGCGCATACCACGACGACCATGTCAAAACGCACGTTGACCGGTAAATAACCATTAATTTGCAAAAGAGAAAAAAAATACTGTCATTAAAAAGAATATAGAATCCATTTTAACAATGTGTAGTATTTTTTTTGTATTCATGTTTAAATTTGTACATTCTACACAATGCATGTGCGCACACACTGTAATTTCCCATTTCACAATTTATATTTACCCTTTCCCCCCTCTTTTTTTGTGAGTCAAAAAGGTAAAATAGGGATTGTGAGATGATGATGAGATGATACATTTGACATCGAATTTATTTTTGTATGAGACCATCATTTTCTTTTCCTCTGCTTCTTTGAAATAATAAATATATATAAATACCATACATTATTATTATTATTATTATTATTATTATTCCTTTATAATCTTTTTTTCTTCTCTTGTTCGATTGTTTCGTGTGATCATCTCCAACTCTATCATCATATCTCTCTCTCTCACTCCACTCGTCTCTCTCTTTCTCTCTCTTTACATCACCGAAAACATTTTTATCTTTCTTCGTGAGCGTACCTGTAATTTACGCCTCATCTGCTGACAACTGTGTTTAAAACATTGGCAGTTTAATACCAGTTTATACGTTCATCATATATACAAACACAACAACAACAAGTACAACAACAATGGATATAGATGGATATTATATAGTGTTACCATCCACAACAATTCACAGACTCTCATGTCAAGAAAAAGTAGAAAAAAGAGAATACTAACTCCAAACACAGAAATCGTACAGAATAACACATCATCATTTTCATCTGTATTTTAGCCTACATAACATTTTGTTTTTGCTGCAGACCTTTTTTCTAAAAAAAAATTCTGCATGCTCTTCTCTACCTGACAGTGTGCCATGTGGTTTATGGGCATATGAAAATGAAACATTTTGATTTTTCCTTTGAGATAAATAATAAATAGAGATGATGATGATCATGGTGGTGATGTGTGGTGATTTCAACAAAATGTCGGTACATGCGCATTATTTTTATTATTATTATTTTTACTCAAACACACCATTTAACTTTTTTTTAGCCCTTTTACCTGCTTCTCTCACACATTTTCTGTATATTTTCTCCTTTTTTCCATTTGTTTCTCTACAAATCTTTGAGATTTTTTTTTGAACCGAGAGGGACGCAATACACGGAAAAAATAGATTCACACACAAACAGCAAAGATGATCCTTTTTTTTTTTTTTTTTAAATCTTTCTCCGTTTTTTCATCTCTAATTCCGTGTACATGTGAATATGAATATTATTTGTGTGTTAAAATTGTAGAGAATGTGCTGTGAGAAATGATGAGTGTGGTTAAATAAACGGGTATGAGAGAAATAATAATAATAATAATAATGATAGTAATAGGAATAATCGTAATGCCAATCCTTGATTTAGATAATTTGGTAAATAAGTGTGTGTAGGGAAGAGTAGTAAATCATTAATTGAATTAAGGATTGCTATCATTACCTGGGAACAAGACCTATCATTACACAGAAAAAAACAGGCTCTTATTCTTTACCAAATGCACATTTCACATTTCATTCCGTACCATTATCCTTTTAACCACCAGCCATCCATCCATCCATACTCTCCAACATACAAACCACCACCATCCAATTCAACCTACCTATCTATCTCGCAAACAAACCATCATCGTCTTCTTCTCTTCGTCGTCGTCATCCTCAATTCTCATTCTTCTTCTTATTATTATATTTTTTTTACTCACTAGCCCCACAACAATATCAAATAGTCACAATAAAATACAAAACACAAATTTTATGTGTGCACTTACAACATTCTCATCTCGACATGTTTTAATCTCTGCTGTGTTGTGAGTACTACGAACAAGAAGATGAAGAAGAAGAAGAAAGGTTGGTTGTTGGGATAGTATATTTAATAGGATGACTGACTGGCTATTATGATGTTAGTACAAATGTAGTCACATCAAAATGCAATCAACTGCAAGGGATCATCATCGTCATCATCATCTTCTTGGGCAAAAGCATATTATTTTTTATTGGTGATGTGATCATGATGATGAGCATCATGCTTTTGCGTATTCTTCTTCTTCTTCAAAAATGTTTTTTGTTTGCCCTCAAGTTTTTAGCAATTGGTCAAATATTTTATATCCTCAGCCAAAAAGCCATCAAGCTCTTATTATTTCTCTCAGTCTTTTTCTCTGAAATTTGACTTTACTTTAAAATTTATATTCTTAATTGCTCTCTACTGACATAAATTTATTTGATGCAACCGAAAAGAGAAACATTGAATCTTTTTTTTTTGATGCAGTGTTCAATAAAATGATGGAGTTGATGTTTGATGAGGACGATGAGGATGATGACGAGTGGATCTGTAAACACTACAAAATTCCAAAGAAATAATGAGCAGCATGACATGAGTTATGCTCAATTACGTACAAGAAAAAAAAAGAATGTTTTGCCGGTTGAAATGTAACATATAAATTACTTGGCTACATACAAATAAGATGCGCGCAAGTGGAAGAAATTCATCATAAAATAAAAATTGAAGCAGACATCCATCTCCTCTCTCTCTACACACACCACACATACTGCATACCTCTTCTTCTCCTTCTTGCTCATGTAATTAAACAAGTTAATATAATTGTCCATTATAATTATAAAACAACATGATTTTTAGCACGGATGGTGAACATTGAACATTCTTCATATTGGAGACTACAAAACATCAAAAAGACAGATAGGCTTTATTGTTATTAATATTATTATTATTATTTTGCTGTTGTAATAAGAAAAATAAGAACAAGAGGAGAGAGTGGTGTGCCGACATGCCATAATGGTAGTAATATCCAAATGTAATATTAAAAATAGAAACACCCACCGCATCACCTCAAAAAAAACCACACGTACATAGTTCAACAATAACGCATTGTGAGAGTGTAGAAAAAGGAAAGACCGAGAGATGATGATGATTCTGATTCTGATGATATGATAATATGATAATCGAAAGAGCGATTACAGATTAAATACTCTTGTTCTCTCTACACTCTCCTTTCATACAAATTAGTGGAGTGAAGAATTCGAAATGAAGGCGAAGAAACGGATGATATAAAAAAAGAAAGGTAGTTGTAGTAGTTTGTATTCTAATCCAGCATCGTCAGCAACAGCAGCAGCATCATCGTCAAAAAGTAAATGGGAATTTGTAGAAAATGCGATTTTGTAGGATTGAAGAAGGGAGGGAAGTAGAGAGATAAAATGCCTAGGTATTATATTTTGTGTGTGTAGTTGTTGGTGTTGTTTTAGGTGTGGTGTTGCATTAGGATCAGGAGCAGCAGCGGCAGAAGAAGAAGAAGAAGAAGCAGTGGAGTGATTGAACGGGTACACGGCTCAAATTGTAAAGACAGACAAGCAAAAATATAAAACGGTGAGAGGAGCAGCAAGATGACTACAAAGCCTGTGAACTGAAATTAGAAAAAAAAAATGTTTTAGAATGCTGTAGTTGTCCTCTTTCAAAAGCTCATTGCTAAAAAAGCAAGACAGAAAATGTAAACCTACTATTTTAGGTATGGCTGTTGTTGGATGGATGGATGAAATGTGTATAAAAATAAATAAATATATGACACGTTTTTGTGGTGTGTGCATGCAATATGTAGTAGTGATCCAGGAAGGCCATTGAAATTCCTAGGTAATCTGCATGGAATAAACCTCACCGCCACATTCTCTCTCTACTTGTCCTACCACTCATGTGAAACTCGGTCTGGATAAGTAAAAGAAAAAAATGGGAAAGAATTTGAGGAGAAAAGGAGAGAGAGAGAGGGGAAGAGGGGGGCATCATGGCTATATGATTTATTGGAGATGAGAGAGAGATGGTATCAGTGATCAATATTGCTCACGTTATTTGATCATGGGTCAGGATAACAGCCTAATCTGCATTCCTCGGCAAAAGTCAATGGAAAAGCTCTTTCTTGATTTATTCATCACTTTCAAGTATGAATGATGACGATATCAGCTCGAAATACATATCCACATACAAAACCATACACTAACCTACTATACATTTCAAATCCGCACAACATTCTAAACATTATTATTATTTTGCATTCATTTTTTAACAATGGCTAGATATTATAATATTTATGTAAATAGTACGGGAATAATGATAATAATAAGATATGTCTCCTCAGCAGCAAAAAAAAGGAACGTACTTTTGTTAGCTTTGCAAGATTGCAACTTTTTTATATCCTCTGACGTAATGTGTCTATGTATTTAAGGCACGTAATAAATATAAAATATTCTAATATCTACCTTCTCTACTACCCTTCTTTTTTAAAAAGGAATAAAAAAAAGTTTAAACGGAAGTAGGGATGTGAATATACTTACACCAAAAAATATATCATTTGAAAAAATGCAGTGTCTCTCAAAAGCCAATCAGAATCACATCTCTCTAAGCTTTCAAATCTCATTCCTTACATCTATTTTTTTCTCTCTCTCTCTTATTATTTTGCTGGTTAAGCATATTATTTATTCCGACAGGAAAACCGGGATATTTTGTGGTTCACCAAACCAAACCTGCTTCTCTGTGCAATAACCATGGTAGGTATATNTCTCCATTAATTCTACAGAATGAGTAGTGGTACGTCAAGTGTTTTGCACTTGAAAGAGAAATCCACTTGAAATCCCAACAATGCAACCACTTTTAAAAATCTTAAAACTCTTCATTCGCACAAAGTCACACAATCATTGTCACATCATCTCTTTTTTTTACAAAAGCTTGATATAATCATCTTTATCATCATTTCCATTTTACTTTGTACAATGATTAAAATCAGTCTCTAAATCGATTTAAAAAAAAATTAAAGTAAAATGTTAATAAGCCATAATTTCAAAGTTGGCTGCTTTGCTGTTCTCAGTTTAAATATAGCAGAGTAGAATATTGTCCAAGATGTTCGGATTATACAAATGTCAAAAATGGATATTTGAAAAAGAAAGAATGGATAATAATATGGAGTTAAATGGAATGCGTAATGCGGATGGTAAGGAAATGGACCGTGTTTAATGGTGTGGTTTGGTGGACTGTGAAGCGGCAACTCCCCCTCGGGAAACTGGAGATACTCACTCTCGGCCCTCTCTCGATAGCCATCATATCACCGGACACTACTTTTTTTTCTTTTTTTTCTTCTTTTTATTATTATGAAAGGCAACAAGTAAGAAAAAGAGTGCCGCATGAAGAGGAATATATCCAATCATTGTACAATTGGAAAATAAATATATTAAAATGGAATGCAAAGCGGATTTTCTTTTAAAGGCTTGTTGCTATAAAGTACAGGAGTGTCGTCCCACCCAGGTGCCTTTTTATATATATTTGAGTTGATATCACACAAGCAACTATCCAATGTGTGTCCCGCTCATTTACTAAAAGGTTCAAAAGTGCTCCATGAAAAGGTGCGCGCTTCATTCATTTCATGGCACACCACAACAGCAACAATGATTATTCATTTCAGATTATCACAAGATAAATCTTCAAATTAAATGAGAACTTTACCAAACCATTGTTTCCATTCAAACTCTCTTCATCTCTCCACCACCAATCAATGCAGATGGACAAATTCTTTTATGAAGAGAGAGTCCGAGAGGTAGAGAGAGAGAGAGAGAGAGAGAGAGGGAGTGTTTTTATATTTAATTCCAAGACAACAAAAAGATGGATGCGACAAAGCAATTAAAATTATTTGGGATGCGGTTAAAAGGATGGTTCACACAACTATTGTTGCTCATTGTGTAGAAAAAAAAATAAACAAACAAAATGGCATCTTCGTGACATTTGAAAGCCTCACTTCAAAAACTTGGACTATCCAAAGAAAATGTTAAAAAGTTGGTTAAAAGGATGATGCACACAACTATTGTTGCTCATTGTGTAGAAAAAAAAATAAACAAACAAAATGGCATCTTCGTGACATTTGAAAGCCTCACTTCAAAAACTTGGACTATCCAAAGAAAATGTTAGAAAGTCAAGCTGGGAATCTACAGGAAAGACGTATGAGCACTTTTGAAAACACAATCAGCTCACCTCCACACCTTTCTTATAAGACGTCAACGCCATCTAACTAATTTTTCCAGAATAATAGTAAAAAATTAAAGATTTAAAATGCACACAAAATGTGTTTTTATGACTATCAAATCTTGCTATAAATTTTTGTAATTTCCTGTTATGCAATAAGGCATGTCCCAATTCAATGCAAACAATCATTTGAATTCATTTTTTGAGTATAAAACTACGAGGCTAATAAAAGGTATACATTTTGTTGAAGGGATTATTAATGCGCATCTTATTTCTACTTTATTGTAAGCGGCAAGACAAGAAGATTGGTTAGTCAAGAGTGTATTTTGTGGTGATGGTGGCCACAACTTTGAAACTATTCATTATCATCGAAAGTGATCGGAAAAGGACACACAATAGACTCACTATCCATCTGGGTAATAATGAATGATTGTGAAAAAAAGTCAATCGTTTTTTTCTTCTTCTTCTGCGGCTTCACCGATTCACAAACTACCACCATCATCATCATCACCTCAACTTATTATTATTGACTATTTCCCCCTTCTTCTTTGCATTGTTTCGTCAAGCAAAAAAACCTCTTTCCCATTCTTTTTTTTTCATCTTCTTTTCTCAAATCCAAAATCGACCACTGAAGAGAAGAAAAATAGGCAGGAGGATATTATATCTGTACACTAGCTAATATCACAACAGCCAACTTATAGCTTCTTATTTTTCTTTAAAAAATGACTTTAAATTGAATAGAGGAAAGGGATTTCGTCAGTACGTCTTTACCACAAAATGTTGGGAAATGCAGCTACCACGACGACGGCGCTGATAAATACAAGCAGATATATATGTATATGTACCTACCTATATTTATATTGCTTTGTTCAGTTTCCAAAGAATTTTATTTTTTGTACATTGTTGTTTAATTAAAATCCTTGCTGAACAAATAATGCGCATTTTATAATACTTTTTTATAACTACAAACTAGCCTTTTTTCTCATCCTTTTGGTGAAGCTAAAGTATAAGCTACCAAGCATTTTTATTATTGCCTACGAAACAGTCAATTGTTTTTTTGTTGCCAGTTTTTCAAGATTTGATAAAAAAGGAAGTTTCTCTTTACTTTTCTACTTATCTTCCTTTTTTGACAATACCATTTCATATATTATTATTATTATTCTCTCAAAATGTTTTGCATGTCTTGCCCATTATAATTATCATTTATATTTTTTTCATTGTTATAATCAGCAGAAAAGCTAAGGCGGCTATATACAATTACCCGGTCCGTACGTATGTCCGGTCATAGCTTTATTTGTATTTTTGAAATAATATCCAATAATAATTCTTGCATGTCTTCAAACGTGAGGTTTTTCAGCATCAATTCAGAGGGGTACTGTGACACGCTGATCATCAGCGTGTTATATTACCCCTCTAACATTAATATTTCAGTCACTGTTATTATTGTTGACTTTAAACAGACAATTAGTAAATATGGTGACATGTAACATTTTTATCTACGTTTTCTTTTGCATCAATCAATATTGGCTGACTGAGAGACAAAGCAATTTACTATCCGATTTTGTTTATCTATTAGCTCCGCTGTTCGTCATCCCGCTTGCAACCTTTTTATTTATTTTTTTTGTTGATCAATGATAATCATGTAGAAAGGTAGACAAAGGGTTTATATTGTGATGATTATTATTATTATACCACATAAATATTAAATTTTCAAAACACACATTTTCCTCTTCTTCTTTGAAATATTTAATTAAAAATGGAGTTGATATTCCTTCAAAGCTTTCTGTGTAGACTTTGTTTGCTTAAAGGATTGATGCACTAAGAAACGGGATGCAATAAACAAAAGTGTGAAACATTGAATCATTTCTCCTTCTTCGTGATTCCTACATGTAGGATAAGGATCATTACAGTTTGGTTACACACCAGCCATCAAACGAAACAAAGTTGAAAGGATACAAATTATTTTGCCCAACTGTTTATGTTACACACACCACTTTTTATTACATAAGTATATATAGATAAATGCCGCATGGTCGTCGTCATCGTCACATTATTGGACCATGATTAGTCTATATGTCAAAGTCATCATCATTTTTTGTTGTTGTTGTTGTGTGTGTAGCATAGTTTAAGCGGTATTTGTACTCTTCTGCGGCCAACATAAAAAAAACACAAGATCCATAGTAACAATAACAATAATAAAAATAATATAAATAAAAAAACCTTTGAAAGAGGTTGGAACAACAATTACTTGTATTGTTGTCGAACAAAAGGAACAAAGCAAATGGCCGAAATTTACAAGAAAAAAAAAGAAAACAAAGGAAAACAATCAATTTACTTTTTTTATTCTTGTCATCATCATCAATCCATCCATCCTTTTCTAATTTATTATTTACATTTCGGCTCTTATTTCCTTCCCCACAACAACAAAAAAAATATGTACAACTACCAGCCAAACCAACAACCTCTCACGTCAATGTTATTTGGGATTTAATAATAACAACAGCACCACCACCACCATAGCACCAGCCAACTTTTTTTTACAATAATAATAACCGTGCATACATTCACATTCACGCATACCATTTCAACGACGACGGACGCGGTATCTGTATATATATATTTTTTTCTCTCTTTTACTCAACACACAACACAGCAAACAAATAATAATAATAACGTTTTTTTTTCAATGGTATAAAAAAAAAGATGAGAACTCACCATCATCACGACAAGGATAATGAAAAGATTGATTGAACTCGGAGAAGAAAAAAAGAGTAATAATGTTTTGCCGACACATAATAATAATATTTTGTGTATTGTTTCCAATGAATCTGTTGGATAATAATAAAATAGCTACTCCATTATTATTTGTTTGAGAGTGATCAAGTAGTACGCTGTGTGTTTCTAACTGTCTTTCTCACAATCCACACACATCATCAGCACCACCACCGCAGTAATTTTACTTTAATGAAAAAAAACTCCAACTTTAGGTTGTAATGAGTCCGTTTTTTAGTGTTTCAACAAATGCTTAATTGAAAATAAAAAGAATAGAAAGGGTAATCTAGAATATAAAACAATTAGGATTTATATTACTATTATTTTAGACTTTTGGGATTTTATTTATGAATTTGACATAAGGAGCTGTGCTGTGAGTGTGGATATTATTACATACAACAATTTGTCTGCAGAGACCTTGTTCACTGGTGAAGATGATGATCACGACGACGACGGCGTATATTTCTTTGAAGGCATGTTTTTGGGGGGTCTCAGGTGCACCCACAATTCCACGGAGGAAACAAGGGAATGCGACAAAAAAAAGGGAATATTATGCAAAGTCACTTATGTCGAGTGACTGCGGATGGAGTTAAATGGGAATTACATTTTCTGCTTGCTTTTACTGTTGCCACACACTGGCTTCTTCTTTTTCTTCATCCCATCATCTCACCAAAAATGAGTCCACTCTCCCCCAAACATTGTAAAAGAAAGGGAAAACGCACTTTGCTACTTCATTCATATTTAATGCCAAACTCCATGCACTCTTGCTTTTCATACCATTTTCAACACTTTTTTTTGAACAGAATAAATAAAAATAATAAAAAGGATTATTATTAGCTAGTCAGTTTTTTACACAGGCAAACAGAAAAAACAACGTTTTTACTCTTTTAAACCACAACAAAATACAAAACAAACATGTTGACTAAAATGACAATTGTGGTTTAAAAAAGTTGTACTTTTTCATTTTGTTGACTAGTATATATTTTTTAAGGACTTTAAACCTTTGCACACACACTTATTTGAATTGCATTCAAAAAGATAATAAATAGTAATGCAAAGAATATGGGACAGTTTGGATCTAAAAAAAAGACATTATAAAAAAGGATATGACACAAAAACATGATTGAAACATTAAGATTCTTTTGAAAAAAAACCCTTTTCCCTACAAAAAATAATAATAATCAAATAAGTTTTTAAATTGATTCAATTCAATACCCTTTTTTAATATACCTTGTGCTGATATAATACACATTATATTTATTCCACCACCGATAAACAGAACAAAACAAGATGGATTGTAAAATATTGACAGAAAAGTGTGCCTTTTTTCAAAATTGAATATTTAAAAAAAATAAAATGATAATAAAAAATAATAAAGAAAGGACAATAGCTTTAAAAAAAAGATACATCTATAACATGTTTTATTTATATTCCATGGAGATTCCCGAGTTTATATAAAAATGAATGTGTGTTGCAATCAGAATGAGAATCAGAGTGTCACTCTATCATCATTCCTCCATTATATCCATACCAAATAATAAATGTACCTAACAATATTCTATTGCACTGTTCTCTCTCTCTATCTATCTTGTTCCCTTTCAACCTTTTTTTTATATTGAACCAAACAGATAGCCATCATCATCTTTTTCCACTACCACCACAAAATAAAACGATCATTTTTTAATGCGGTTATATATTTTTTCTTCTCTTTTCACTTGCCATTAAAATGGTATTTTTTTACAGTGGGACTATGCCACCGATAAAAAAGAAAAAACGTATGTATATTTATTATTATATCTTCATCCTGATTCCATTTAAAATGTCAATAGCCGCGCAACAAAAAAACGACAAGAAGAAAAAGAAGAAAAAGAGATTCTTTTTTCAATAACAATAAGAATGACATTGTGAATGACTCCCAGTACGGTGGTGGTGGTGGTGTTGGTGGTGACTTGTCATCCTTTACTTTACCACAACCACTTTTACTGGTGCTGTTGTTGTATTATGATGCGATTTGAATGCAATATCATCAGAGATAAATTGTAGCCATTCACCATCACATCCACCACCACCACAACATTCAAAACCGATATCAAGATTGTCATCAAACAATCAAATATCCCATTATAATGCGCTATACATCTATTTTTTGCATGTAATTTTCTCTATCTAAAAAAATATACATTATTATTGCCATTATAATTCTTTATATTCCTTCACAATCTCTTTTTCTTTTTTTGGCACTTGGAGTTATAAAAACTAAAATGACAAAATGATCAGAGTTTTTTTTGGGTAGCATCATTCAATCCACAAACGTGGAAAAAATGATAGAAATAAAAATTGATAAAAAAAGGGAACAACAACAACAACAACAAAGATATCACTTGGGCAATTTAGTGATCTTCTCTCTCTCTTCTACTAACACCACTCTCTAGAATAATATAGAGTCTATATACAATTCAAACTCGGCATTATTATTTTTTTTTCTTAAAAAAAGAAAGTAATTGAATGGGACCTCGTGTGTTTGTGTGTCTTGTGTAAATTCTCCCCTGGAGCATTTCAATTCACATTTTGACTATCATCCTTCTTCTTTTTTTAACGGTGTGATAGCACACAATACAATAAGAAAACAGAGAGTTTTGTGCTGCAGCAGTGGCACTCATACTCCCTCTCTCTTTTCATATTGTTGGTAATGTTGGTATAGTGCGAGGAGGACGGAGGGAGCAAAAGTAAGTAAAGTAGCAATAACACAATAGCTCGTTTACAGCTCACACAAAAACACACACATAAATACATATTTTTTCCCTGCTCCTTCCTTCTTCTTCTATCTTTCATCTGTCAATAATCGTAATGGATATATGCACCACCACTCAATAATGTTTTTGGTGATAGATTCTCCTCCTGAGGCTCTACTACAAACACGACACACAAAATACTTTGCACAAGGAAGAGAGAGAGAGATGTTTATTATTACATTATTTTCATCATTTTTTTTTACTTTTTCTCATTTTCTTTTCGCTATGGCATATTTACCACATGACTTTGCAGTTGTTGCTATTTTTTAAAGAGTGAAACTCAACAATAAATAAAAATTGAGAAAAAAATGTATAAATATTCACAGCATTTCCTTTTATCTCATCAAATCCCCAATAACCACAAAAAAATATGTTGATAATTTTATTTATTTGAAAAAAAAGAAAAGAAAAATTTACATTTCATTAAAAATGATGTGATAACACAACAAATAACGTATTTATTAAGACCATTCTGTTTTAAAAAAAAGTCATAAGAATATTGCAAAAAATAGATCTAAAAAAGCAGGGTTGAAACTTGAAACGTGCAAGTGTGACGAATAATTTAAATAAAAAGCTATTATACAAATAGTTTGGAGCCTAAGCCCTTTTTGTACTTGCTTACTTTTCCCTCATTTTAATTGGAATATAAAATGACTTTTGGTATTCCATCCAGCAGCAGCACACGGATAGCTTTATGTTACGTTTTTTTTGTTCACAGGGATTTTTTCAGTTTGACAACAATGATACTTTAATATGCATGTATGTCTCTATAATATGCATGGAAATAATAAAAAAAAGAAGATATTGCGTGCATTTTATATAAATGTTATATAGGGAAAAATGAGAGAGAATATTATGAAGTGTGCGTGTCGATGGTGACAATAATGATCAAGGCGAAATGTGATTCGAAAAGGATTTAGCGTGAAGCTCTCTCTCTCTGCATATTTTCTTTTTTAGCTTTTTAAAAAAATATAAGTGTATGTACATATTCATGGAGCACGAAATAAGCAAGAGATTGGGAAGGAGCATCAAGTAGAATAAGAAGGGTTTGTTGGAAATGTAGATGAGGTGGTGACTCTGGTGGAAAGAGAGAGAGAGCAAGTCAGTAAGAAGAAGAAGAGAACATTTGCATTTGAGAATCAAGGCTCAACTCTTTTTCTCTCGCAAACTCATAGATATTTTTTTTACCCTTATTCCTATTTTATAATGTGATGTTGTTCTTCCCATTCATGGATAATGCTATATGCACATGTTATATGAATATATAACAAGGACAAGGAGGATGAGGATGATGTGAAGAGAGAAATAAAGAGATGAAAAAATAAGAGGTAAATTTTTGTACGCATACTTTGGGACTGTTAACAGCCAATCTAGTTGGCAGTCAATACACTTTTTTCCATTAGAAAAGGATTTTTTCAAACTCATAATGTGGATCCAGATGGTTTGCAAGTAATTGAGTTGCTCTTCAAATATAAAAAAAAATGTTACAACTGTATCTATAATGTATAGGAGCAAACACATCACCACCACAACCAAAATATCATCTTAAACCATTAGAAAAAAAAAATTACGACGCAAGAGAGAGAGAGAGCTAAAGAGAAATCTGAAGATCCATTTGCTCCCATCGTCTCCTCACTTTACACTTTAACACAAATCTCTATACACAAACTCGACTCGATGATGAAAATGAAGCTGGTGATGTGATGATGTGTCTAGTATATTATTATATGGATGCGGAGACAAGTTCACAAGATATGTTTGCTGTTTGTTGATGAGGAGCAAGCACTCCTACAAAAACCTTTTATCCCTCCAATTTCTTCTCCTAATCTTTCCAGCCCAAAAGAAAGTTTCCAGCATATCAACAACAGCAAAACAAGGACAAAAAACACACATTTTCATACATGCACCATTATAAAAAAAGAAATAATAATAATAATAATAGTGGTATACTATTATTATTATCATCTCTACAAGCATAACACATAATAATAATAATAATATATTTATTTATATACAAAAAATGTATCATCATCATCATCTCAAGGAAGATAAGTAGTAATAAAGTTAAATACTCTTAAAATGTTTTTTTTTCTAGTAAGGAATTATGATGATGAAGCAAAGTAGTAAAAAAGGCAATTGCCATCGTTGACATGTCATCAACCTTCATATTATTTTTTTTCCTTTACAATTTCATCTCATATTCTTTTGAAACTGCTTTTTAAATAGTAAGTATTACTCCTCATTTACAATCTCATCAGCTCATCTTTTTGCCCATTTGAGAAAGAGAGATAAATGGAGAGACAAATGATGAACCCTTTCTCTCTTTCTAGCAAGTAGCTGTGTAACTGGCGGTGATGATGATGTCTTTATGGTTGTCGGTTACTACTTGTGCTCCTCTTTTTCTCTTGTTGTTGATCTTGTGTTATAATTTACAATGTATGCACCCATCCACACACAGTTAAAGCAATTTGATGATGAGCATGTTGTTGTTGAGAGCGTGCTAAAAAGGTGTAAAAATGTTTTTTACTAATCTTTTTTTTTGTGGAAAAGAAGGATTTTTATTTTTTTTTCTAAGAAAGAACACATGATACACTTATTTGTTGGCATGTTGAGTACCATATATTTTACTTAAGCCTTTCCCATTTTCAGTGATCCTCAAGAGAGAGAGAGAGAGGAAGCCACAACGACAAGCCACAGATCTCACAACGGCACACACCACACCATCATCATCCTCTCCTCACTATTACAACTTTTAAAGAGAGAAAAAAAAGTTGTACATCTACTTTGCTTACTATTTTATTACTACACCACCAGCACTCTCTTATATGCTCCTTGTAAAGTGAACTCCTGTCACTTTTTGCTCTTCTCTTTCTCACCTATCCACTAACTTACCATTAATATCCTCATCTTCACCATACTCCTATAACATACATCTACTAATACTACTACTCTTGTTGTTGTTGTACACATGTAGCATGTTCAAGCATGATGATGATGATGATCCTGTTGGTCGCAAGAGAGTAAAGAGCGTCAACTGTGGTGTGGAATGAAATATTGCCTACTTGCCCTTTCTCAATGGTCCCTGGCCGTGACATTTAGCCCATCACATGCGTCTTCTTATTACAAATGGTATAATATTATGAGCTGAGAGGATGAGAGACGAGCCAAAATGCTTGAACAACTTAAATTGCCATAGCACGAGCCATCTGGGTCACCTACCACATTATACACATCATGATACACATACCTTTATACATCCACCAGCGGCAGTTGACTAAACTTCATTATTATTATTATTATTATATTTATGATGATGACATGGATAGAAAGAAACGCACCTACAAAAAATGAATGTAATGAGTGTATAGAGGAAAGGAGCACGACACAATAAATAAAAGGGGATGAAAGTTTGAAATAATAATGTTAAAGGGAAGAGAGAGACAAGAGTAATAATTCCATGAACTCATCATCATAATAATTGTAAATTCTAATCCGTAATTCCTTGTCTGCAGATAAATGGGATGACGAGAGCTTTACCTACCATATTTATATTTATATTTGTAAAGACACAAGTATACATTTTTTAACAGATTATTACTTCTCAAGCCTTTCTCAGCGCCATCTTTTCTTTTAATTTCAAAAGTGTCTCAGCAGTCAAAATAAAATTTACACTCCAATTTCACAGTCTATTTCAGGTTTGATGGTAAAATTTAGTAAATTGTATGTATTTCATATTTTTCTGCTCATCTCTCTCTCTGCCTGCCTGTCTCTATCTGTTAGTGAGCCACTTGTGTGCTTGTCGCTTGTAGAGTGCGAGTGTCGTGGCATGACTGCTGTGTGTACGATTCATTTCCCTTTTTGATATTTTGTGTTGCAGCCACAAATTACTGGTGACGTGATGACACTCATCATCATCATCTTCCCTTGCAATATTCCCATCTAAATTCATTCTCCACTTCCCTAATCACGTTTACACAACCCAAAAGAAATTACTGTTGTGCGAACCAAAAAGCATTCTTGTTTCAATCTACATAAAATATACTTAATATTCATTCAACCAACAACTTTACTAGCTTTCCTTTCTCTTGCTCCCCCAAAAATCCCCATCCAGATGCACACATCCACTACCATTACTACATTTTAATATTTTAATCAAGTTGTTGGAAGATATAAATAACAAGAGAGGAGATTCATTGAATTTTTCAAGTGTAGCATAGAGCCATACTACAATTAATATGAACAAGTTTTCTCTTTTTTGTGACATTCCTTTGTGACATCGTGTTCAATCGTGAAAAAAAATCAGGGAGAAAGGAGAGAAGAAAAGGTTTATTTGGATGAGCGTGCACAAGTCACACAAACTCCTTTTGCTTTGTGTACTTTCTCATTATCAGCGAGCAAACAATGAAAAATGTGTGAGTGTGTCTGTTACAAAGTGAAGGAGATGGGAGGAGTTGCCACAAAAAGCTCTGCATAAGCGTCTGGAGTCAAAGTGATCCTGATCATCTCCTCCTCAAAAAATGGATATAAATACATTTCAAGATTATTTCTTAAAAATCTCTAAATCCGCTCTCTTGTTTCTCAGTGTCACTCTTTCCCTCAATTGCAACCACTGCACAAAAAATATACACTTTGTAAACTAGCATAAAAAATAAATGTAATCATGATCATCACACGAGCATCATCATCTTGTTTTGGTTGTTTAGCTCTCTCTTTCTCTGTCTCTCTGAGAGCTTGTTGGAATGAAAGTAGAATGAAAGAAAGAGAGACAAAAAAAAATATGCTGAGTGAGCCTCAAAAGATATGAGCCTTTAATGCTCTTACAGCACGCCCCACACACACACACACACACTCCAGCTCTTCTATCTTCTATTAGCGACCAAATCTTGTTGGAAAAAAAGGATGGAGAATGGGTTAAGCCAACGAAAAATATGTTTTTTTCCTCAAACACATTAGATTATCGAGGTGCACAAGAAGAAGAAGAAGCTCTTTCTCTCTCTCCCAATTTTTTTTTCTTGTGAGATGATGACGCCAGCGGTTGTATTGATGCATGTACTACAAATATACCTCAAAATATCCATGTAATATGCATACAGATAATACATGGCATACCATCAAAAAAAAATATTCCCCCTTTCTCTATTTTTCTCACTCATCATAAAAAAATATATATAACGCGGAATAGAAAACAGAAAAAAATGGAAAAAAGGGGAAAGCAATCCAAATCATATTGTAAAAAAAATACTACATACGGCCGTGTCTTTTTTTACACACTTTTACTTTAAAATGGAGTGGAAAATAAGAAGAAGAAAAAAATCGTTTTTTCTTCACTCTCTCTCAATTTATATATATTGTTCACATAGCTACTAATATAATAATGATAATGTTGTAAAAGTAATAAAAAAATAAGCAACAGCATAGCATCCATGGCAGCATTGACTCACTCTCTTCTTCTTCTTCTCTCTCAGTTCAAATAAAAGAATAGAGAAAAAAAGTAAAATAATATCAAGTCAAAAGATATAATGTTGAGTGTAAAAAGTGTATACGTAAAAAAAAGTGGTAGAGAAAAAGAGAGAAAAAGCTGGAGAGAGAGAGTGAAAAGTTGAGTTTAAGTTGTTGGAAGAGAAATGGAATATTAATCAAATAGAATTTGGCATGTGCAATATCGGTGTGTATACAAATATC
>JAITYZ010001531.1:0-14023 GCA_027744595.1 Paronellides praefectus | reverse complement strand
ATTTGTCATGAGATAAGGATGAATATTGTATATCTGGTGCTGTTGCTGCGTAATATTGTGGGAATGCTAATGATATGGCCTGCTTATGATTACATAAAAAACCATACCAGCACCAGAAGCAACGACATTTTTTATGCATGCCTTTTATATCTCTTTTTGGTGTTGTCGGTCTCTCTCTCTCTCTCTGTCTCTCGCGTAATGTACAAAAGTACAAATCCAACATTCATTCATGGCACTGCATAAAAATCTCAGAAGACAAGAGGAAAGTTAACGAACAAGCCATATTATCTCCTTGTACGCTATATGATATGTATTTACAGAGGCAGTTTTGTATATTTTTCCTCCTATGCTTCTGGAATAATATTATGTAGGTGATTGCAAGCAAGTTGGAGAGAGAGAGAGAGAGCAACGAAGAGGGGTTTTGTGGTTTGGTTTTGAGAGTAGTCGAGCAATGTCGCTTATACATTATAATACATACATATTATATGGATGATGGTATGGTGCTGCTGCTGCATATAATATGCTAAAATCCGGAGGATATTTTGCCTGGATAATGCTCCATCCACCACGCATACATTACTTTTGGTTTGTTGAATTGTTGTACAGACTACAGACTAAAAGAAGTCGTACAAAGAAAGCAGGCAAAAAAAATGTACAGAGGAAATTAGTATAAAAAAAGAGGTCTTGGAGTTCAATGCAAAGTGGTTGGAAAAAGAATCTCTCCGTAGTCATATGGTTTGTTAAAAGGATTTTCTTTGTGGGTCTTGGAAAAAAAATATGTAATGCTGCTTTGGTTTTATCGAGTGTATCCATCCATCTACCAACCAGCAAAAAAACCAGCAAGAGACCCAGAAGAGCCGCTGCGCTCTTTTGGGATATATTTTTGAGAGAGAGCTCGTATTTCGGCAGACATACAAAATAATGGAACATGGCTTTGTTTTATATTCAATTATTCGTCCTTGTTGCACAGAGGGCGAAGGGGTATTATTAAGGGAAAATATCTCGTGTTTGAGAGAGAGAAGACCACCACCACTATCAAAAGCCTTTATTTTGTACTAATGCACGTCATAAATAACAATCTTTTTAGCTTCTCTGGATTGAAAGTGGTAGGAAAAAAATCCCGGGATTCTTATTGTCTACAAGAAAAAGGAAAAGGCTGCTCACTTTCGGGGTTTTAATTGACCGTTAAATTGGATTACTTGTTTAGTGCATGAGTAATATTATGAGCAATGCTGCTCTTTTATACTTCTACCAACATACATGACAATCAGCAAAATGTATTCTTATTGCTTTTTTTCTCTACATTTTTAGAGAGGGGATGGAAAATAAGATTTCGGGAGTAAAAAAAGGGTTGCCATATTCCCTGCTAAAGTACGTGCATCAAATGAAAAAGTGGATTTTTGTATTAATATTTTTTTTTAAATATGGCATCAGTCTGCTCACTTTTGTTACACCATAGCGGGTATTACACGCATATTTTCATCGTGTTTTACTAAGGTTTCATGTCGTCCATTCCAAGTCACCCCCTTTTTTTGCTGGTTCACCCTTTGACACCTGTCCGTTGTCCACGTGGGTGTTTCATCATGGATTGATAATGATTCAATTTTAAATTAAATATACCAACATATTTCTGAAGCGAACCAAAAGCAATAACAATTCCACAGTTATGACGGATATTGTTATGACAACAGATTGTACCAGAGATGTTTGTAACATTGAGCATGTAAATTATACATGCATACCTACAACAAGATTTGATATTCACATGTTATAGAATTCATATCGTGAATCCGTCTAGAAACGAATTTACATCAATTATTTTATTGATGCTCAATAAGTTGATGTATTTACTTATAATATTTAACGTCAATGCAAAGCAGTACACAAGTCAAGTAAACATTGGCGTGATGTGAATCACATCTTTTTTGTGATCTTTCTGTGCTGATTGAGCCAGTTGACCTACAAAAGTTACTTTTCCTGAAGAACGCAAAGTTCAAGCAAATGGCGTCTCACAAACAAAACTTTTTACTGTGTTGAAAACAGAAATAGAGCAAGAAAACGTACAAATTATGTATGTAGTTTGACTTGTTTTGTTGAAAAAAATATATCGTGACGATTAGTCGAGTATTGTTACGATAATGTATGTAAATAAACCCTATTAAACTGTCAGGAAAACCACCTTTGTGATCTTGCATGCTTATGTTACTCACTAAGAGGTTTGTCACAATACAAATCAAGTTTTTCCTCCTTCCTACCCCGGGGGATGACCTAATTTTCGAATTCGACTATACTAAGGTCTTGAGGTATCGATTACCGAAAGAGACGGACGGCCGAACGGAACAACGTAAAATGATAAAAATCACCAAGGTGGTTCTAATAACTGAAGTATGTAGCATCTTTTTTTTGGAGCTTTGCCTTTGCTATATCCTATTCTCAGAGTAAAAGGAGCTCCCTATGAAAGTGAGTGTATGGGAATTTGAAGGCAGCACTAGTGCATATAAATAAGTAGGTATATATATTCAGTCATGCATGAATTTATGGAGAACAAAATCAGGAAAAAAAGTACTGCTGAGAATGAGAGATGAGATGATGACTAAAACTAACAAGATGCGATATTATACATTTTGTTTTTTTATTCTGAGAAGAAATAAGCAAAAGGGAAAAAGTGTGAGAGTGTGAGTGGTAAAAGTTTTTTAATCGAATCAAATCAGGTCATATTTCGTTTTCAGGAAATCAACTTGGGTAATGGCTTGTGAAAAAAAAGTTACTACGACTTGACTGACGACGTGCTCTACTATTATGATGATGACTATGTGATGAGTAATATACCTAGCTATGTGCATTCTATGTTATGCCCATGAGTGTATGTATCTCATTCCCTCGTTTTGAAAAAAATATATAACGAGAAGACCAGATGACGACAGAGCAAAAAAAAAGAAAAATATTTCAGTTTCTCTCTATTTCCTACTTTTATTGAAAAAAGTAAAAAAACAAGCTAGTCAGAATAAAATAAACATCGCAACATAGTTTGTACATGACTTGGTGGGAAAGTGGGAGTAAAAGATTCAATTGAAAATTGAAAGTTTTGTTTGGTATACAAACCTATGTAAAAAAGTGAATACTGCCAATTGGAAAAAGTATACTATTTACTTTTTTCGGGGAATCGGGGGGAGGAAGGTGTTGCAATTTTACTCTGTATTCGCATGCTTTCTAGTTTTACTTTTGAATTGAATGGGGAAAATAGGTGAGGGGAGGTGAGATGTGGGATTTGGATGAGCGCCACTCTCTCTGCTGCTGTCACGTCAGAAAAAAAAGACAAACTTTAGACTTGTACTTTTCTGCGTATACTTTTCTAAATGGAGTGCATTGTTCGCAAAATGCAGAGAAACGGGAACAACTTTCCCGGTAAATGGAGCGAGCAAAATGGTTACTTATTTTGGATTAAGAACAAGTCACATATGCACCGAATATTATCCCACATGTTATACATACCTTCAAGTACAAATGTGAGTGCATACATTTTTGTGCCGAATTACTTTTCAGCAAAGCACGTACACTGGAGCAAGTAAAATATTATTTTTTTGGTGAGTGTGCTTTCCTGTTTATCTTCATTTTTTTTTGCAAAATCACATCTTTTTAAAGAATAGTTTTTTTTGCACACAAAAAAAATAATTACAGATAAAAACATAACACTTTTCCTTGGCATGGTGTCTTTATAGTGTTTTTTCTTTTTCTTTTTTTCCAAGTACAGCTTTGATACTTGTTTTGAGAATTTAGCACATGTTTAAACTTTCCTTTTACAAGCGATGAGGTATTTTATCTGTGAACCGTTTTGCTTTCCTGTAATTTTTTTTGCAAAAAGCGTAAAATTGTGCACGGGAAGAAACCAAAGTTAAGCAAATATATTTACTTGTGCGATTGTAGTCGGAGTTTGAGTTTGAAACTCATAAATAAATATATCGACGAGTGGAAGTGTTCTGTTTCACCATTTTGTTCTGTTTTGTGCTGCTGACTGTCTAGTAAAATTTTGTGCGAGTTTTTGTTGAGAGGCTTGTGAGAGTGAGACAAAAGGAAAAAGTAATCAATTCCAAGTACAGCTTTGATACTTGTTTTGAGAATTTAGCACATGTTTAAACTTTCCTTTTACAAGCGATGAGGTATTTTATCTGTGAACCGTTTTGCTTTCCTGACAATTTTTTGTGCAAAAAACGTACAATTGTGCATGGGAACAAACCAAAGTTAAGCAAATATACTTACATTATTGTGCGATTGTAGTCGGAGTTTGAAACTCATAAATAAATATATCGACGGGTGGTAGTGTTCTGTTTCACCATTTTGTTCTGTTTTGTGCTGCTGACTGTCTAGTAAAATTTTGTGCGAGTTTTTGTTGAGAGGCTTGTGAGAGTGAGACAAAAGGAAAAAGTAAGTTAATCCTTTTGTACTATTTACTCATTTTCTGCCATAGTCTCTCTCTCGCACACACTTAGCTTTGGTGAGAGAGTATTGAAACTGGGTGGACGACCAAGAGCAAAAGGGCTTACTACACAAGCCTTATATACTGCAATATGCCATGGCACCACCACAAGCAACTATAATACGGAACGGAAGTTTATTACACTTTCCAAAGTTTGACGGGACGGGACATGAAGATCTCCTTTACTGCAAAATATTATACACTTATCATTATGTACCTGCTGCTGTTCCACTTTTCATAAAGTTGTCTAGTAAAATTTTGTGCGAGTTTTTGTTGAGAGGCTTGTGAGAGTGAGACAAAAGGAAAAAGTAAGTTAATCCTTTTGTACTATTTACTCATTTTCTGCTAGTCTCTCTCTCACACACTTTGCTTTTTGGGTGGAAGAGTATTGAAACTGGGTGGACGACCAAGAGCAAAGGGCTTACTACACAAGCCTAATATACTGCAATATGCCATGGCACCACCACAAGCAACTGTAATACAACGGAAGTTTATTACACTTTCCAAAGTGAGACGGGACGGTCCATGAAGATCTCCTTTACTGCAAAATATTATACACTTATCATTATGTACCTGCTGCTGTTCCACTTTTCATAAAGTTTATTAGCTGAAAGTTACGAGGTGCTACTTTTTCCCTATTTTGCACCTCGTCCGGTTTCCAAATTCCTCTACTCTGCTCAAAACTCACAAAGCTTATATCAGTCCAACAACCTAAAACATTTTGAAGGTGAAACCGTGCAGAGAGAGAGGCTGTCTCCGTATGAAATAATTTATTGTGTAAAAAACCAGAGTCACAGTCATGTACGTATTTTGAACTTTTCCTAATACTCCGTATATTGTTTAAATTACAGATGAAGTAGCCACGTTTAAATTGCCATTTACGCATGTTATTTTTATAAAGCATACACATGATTATACATAGATGATTATAAAGAATGGTAGCATGTAGCATGATAGAAATAAAAAAATGTATAATATTTTATCAGAATGATAGTGTCAGCATGTAATTTTGCAGAATAATAGTAAGCACAATATTATTTGGTATTGTATTACATGCATTTGTGCTTGCGTGGTGATTGTAGGAGCAATTTTGTATCGTAATCAACATCATATTATCATATCATGAAGATAATCATCACCTCCACTACTACATCAAAATATCCTCTCGTTTTTTTCATTTTGAATATATATTCTACTGTCTACTTGATTTCATGAATTTTGAGCAATTTTGTTGCTTAATCCTTCTTTAAACTTCAAACGATGTATGAATTATTATTAACTTCTCTGCGTCTGTTTTTACGCCAAACGCCAAACTGGTTTGAACCAAGTTGGGGATACTGATTATTAAATTGTTATGAAGAATGGTTTGTAAAAAAAATCTCTAATGATATTTTTGGAGAGAGAACCCCTACATTTTTTTTGTAAACTTCCTGGGAAATGTGTAAACAGAGAGAATGGAATGAAATTCAAATTTTTTATTCTGTTGTATCAAAAAAAGGTGAAGGAAAGGAAGCACAAGAGCATGTCAGTCAAATGAACAGAAGTAGTCTGATGTCTTGTGTGTTTGTGTAGTGCAGCCTTCTTTTATTCATGAAAAACGTGCTTTAATTGACGTCACGCATTGTTAAATGTCCGTGACTTTTTCCAGCCTCAAGGCTTGCTCCCTCTTTTCTTGAAGAACGAAGAGGGTTGCTGCTTGAAGCGTGCCACATACGATAAAAGCAGGCAGGCAGAGAGCAAAAAGGAAGCAAGTTAAGCAGCTGAAAAACTGAGAAGGCGAGAATAAAGTGGTGTTGGTGATGATGATGTTTATTCTCTTGTCTCAGAATACAGCACACAGTCTACACTTTTTGGAAACTATCGTTCTAAAAGTTGACTTGACAGATACTAGCACCTTGGCATACACATCATAACCACCATTTCATCATCGACAAAACCATGCATGCATTTGAAAATAACACGTAACAAGACAGAAAGTAGTACATGTAACGTTCATTTTACAAGTGTGTCAGAAAAAACAATAGAAAATTCGTTGCCTTTTGAATAAAAAACTCATTGGGTCTACTTTGACTTTGTACTTTTTCGCAGGATGCGCATTTAAAATGCACTTTCAAAGTTCAATAATTTTTTACTTTGTCATGCGTCTGTCCATTAAAAAACTCGAATGGTAGTCTTTCAGTGCAGAGTGCAAATTTAGAGATAGGATGAGACGGGAATATATTATGTAATGCCATGCGTACATAATATTTAATACGAATGCGCTTGTAATATTTAATGTGATTTGAAATGGCTCATGGGTGATCCTCCTCCTCGTGGAATGCAAAGACACAAAAATGTTGTTAATATTTTAACCTTGTGACTCCACACATAATATCAACAGCAATAATAATAAATGAAGTGATAGGGAGAAACAGAGAATGGGATGCTCGTACATTTTTACTTTTAATTTTGAATGCTGGTATGCTGGATCATCATATTGATGGTGATGGATGACATGGCGAATCATATTTTTTGTGAGAGACAAGGATGATGATGAGGATTTCCATGTTATTTTTGTCAGCAAAACTGTTTTAATGCTGAGCTTATAAAAAAGCAAAGATGATGATATTTATGCGAGTTATCTTTTTCTGGCGCTGGCTGTCAATTATTCTTATAAAAGGAGGAATTCATGTCGTTGCGATATTCTCAATTTTGTTGATGAAGATGAGATTCATGACTGTGCTACATTCAAATGCGTGAGGAATAAAAAAATATATATCTTATTTTGGCGACTTGATGGCCAAGTCGAGGTGGTGATAATATGGCACAATACATCTTGCTATGCAGAAGGAAGAAATTGCTGCATAGCAACAAAGACAAAAGAGGATGTAATGCAATATCATTTCTTAACAGCAACAACAAAATGTCTTATTCATCGTGTACTGTTGACATTCATTATCATTATGAAATGGAGAAGGAGGATCAATCCTTTTTATCATTAGACCACAAAATTTATAAAAAGTATAAGGTTTTGATTACACGGCAAGAAAAGTTACAGCGAAAATTTGTAACTTTGCTCACTTTTTTTATGGAATATATGCGTTTTCTTTATCATTCTAAACATGGTAATGAGTTAGTGCAATAATATGTTATTATTATGTTTATAGTAGTTTTCATCAGCACAAGACCTACAACAACAACAGACCACCACCGCCACAAAAAAATAATGAAAAGTACACCATTGCATAAGGGGTTGGGAATGAATATGTAATTGAAAAATGAAACAATGGATTATTGTTACTAAAGCAACCCTGAGCGTAGTTTCACGTTTCAGAGAGGAGGGGAAAAACGCATGGGGATGGGGTAAGTTTTTGCTATAATAAAAAACATTGTCATTGCCATCATCATCCTTATCATCATCACCCTGTCATCACTTTTTATTTTGATCATAATAACAATGAAGCCTTCCATTATTACTGCAACGACCGACCATTAAGACTGTATGAACGGAAGTTTTTTTTATGGATGTGCCAATAATGTCAATGTGAAGAATGGTAGGATATGACGGATGGGTAGGCAACATGTTCATGAAAGAGAGAGATGCTGATGATGGCATTAAAAAGTTGAAATGGATGGAAGAAGGGAGCTTTCAAACGCATACACTAAATTATGGATGGTTTAATGAATTCTGAATTAGTAGTCTTTAAAACTCATTTTCTCACTCAAAAAGTTTTAGAGGAAATAAAGGTGGTGGTGGTGCTGTGAGAGAAGAGTGCAAGCAAAAAAGAGAGATGAAATTGGAAAAGTTTTCTTCCTCAACTTGTAAAGTTGTAAACGTAAAAATGAGTGGTTGGCGAATCATCTACTTCCTTGTAATAAAAGCACCAAATATTCATTTACAAAGTATTTTATGCTGCAGCACCACCAGTGCATTATCTGCATTTTGTTGTTTTGAATCTTGCTCTTGAATGTGTAAAAAATATATTTTATAGTCGTTGTTGCGTTCTAAAATATTTTTTTACCTTGTTTTGATGTGAGTAGTGTAGCATATTATTAGTTTTGATGTAAACTTTGTCCCGGTTCGTGTGTGTAAAGTACACCGTCACCACCAAAATTGCTGTGTGCTCTGTTGCTTCTGTAACAACAACACCTTGGCATCCACACTGCGGATTCCACAGTCCACAACCACATCTCCTCCTTTTTTTTGCTGCAGTTAAAGCATCATCTCGCTCATCCCAGCTACTACCCAGCAGCATCAGTTTACTTTTTACGGTCGGCTGACGAAACTGAATGAGTTGTTTGACTTGTTTCTCTCACGTTTCTTTGTGGCTTGCTTATATCCATACAAAACGACCACAAGTTTCTGCACCTCATCCACTGGTCTACCTCCACCAAATCCTCCTACAACTTTTTTGCCACAAAAAAAAAGAGAAAGAAAGAAAAGACAAGTAGTCGACAAGAAGGCGGTTGTTGCCCTGTTTGCTTAAAGATGGGTACGACGACATGCTCATGCCTTGTTGATATTTCAATTTAGCTACTTTTCTTGCCTCTCATTCCTTGCATGACTGATTTAGATAGCTCCAATAATTCCTTCATCACTCAATGCTCCGCATTAATCTCATTAGTTCAAATATCTCAGTCTTTCTGGGGACTTTTGTTCATTATTTCGATTAGCATTACAACGCAGTTGACAGACTTCATCTTTGCATATAAGCAGCAGCAGCAGTTGCATAACAATAAAAATAATAATTAGCTATGCTCTACATTGGCACAATCACACTCAACTAGAATTAGAGTATTTTTGGCCAACGCAACTGCAGACAACTTGCACACTTAATCCCTTATTATTTATCTGCCCATCCATACTTCCAAATTCTGTCAACATCCCCATTCCGCAGTCGAACAAAATATTCAAGAAATTTTATTTCATTGTGCAGTATATCAATATCCCTACTCACAAAAATATTCATTGTCATTATTATGCAACTTTACATCTGCAATAAAAAGTATAATAATAACTATCGCATCATATTTCAGTTGGCCACTACTGACGTGACTTGACTTGGCTGCCACGTATAATAGCTCATCTTACTTTATCTATCCCACTTATGTACGTGTTCTTCCCCTCTCATCCTAATTTTTTTTTTCGTAAGAAGAGTAAACATGATCATAAAAAAAACTCTTTTACTCATCCTCTGTGTTTACCTTTCTGTTTCACTACTTTTGCTACTGTGTGAGCTGCTGCCTCTAAAGTTATTCCTGTTGATGATGAAGTTGTAGGAATATCTACTGGATGGTTAGCTCAACTTTTGTGGTAGTTGTGATGATGATGATGATGTGGCGGTGATGTGGGAATATTACTCTATTTAAAATGTATCATCGCATCATATGAACAGCAGTTTAATGCACAATTTTTTAGAGATGGTCGGATGATGTGCGCTGTGTTGTTTTGCATTATTATGTTATGTAATAACCATCAAGAGAGAAATAATATAACCATGAATGATCATATCATAATGACGATGATAATGATAATAATATTTTGTGCATAAAAACTTTTGCCATGGTACGACGATATGGGATGAATGAACACAAGCACACACACACACGCACAAAAAAACATGTAGACAAGGCAGACATAGACATGCATGATGGCCAAAGGCACTTTTTTTGCTGTGGTGTAAGTGGAAGGAAGAAGAGAAGTGCAAGGGTGCGTAACGGTGACTTTTCAGTCACTCAAGCGAAGTATAAAAGAGGCAAACACACACATTTACACACAACGCAACTCCCACTACTATATTGACTATCTCTACTACTTGTTTTCATACTTGCATAACATAATAATATCAGCTCTGGAGTTGATCCTCTTTTTCTATCTGTTTGCTTATTTGAAGGTTTTTGGCCCTGTGGTTTTAGTAGCTGGTGTTGTTTTTTTTCCTACTTTACGCTCATTTCTATGCATCATCATGGCTATGTAAACAGATTAATAATTCCTCAAAATACTCCTACTCTCTGCCTCTCCCCGTCCAACAAACCCAAGCAATTCACTTTTTTTTATTATTTTTACTGCTGCTGTTGCAGCAACCGTACTACACCAGCAGCTTTTTTGGCTCATTGTCGATGTGGATGAAATAAATGCATACTTTTAAACTCCATCTCTCTTTCACACACACTCCATGAGAGAGAGATGCTGCGACCAGAGAGAGGAATAAAAGCAGATAGAAGAGAAAATAACCCTTCTAATAATGTTATTATCGTTATATAATCAAATCCTCTTTACTCGTGATTATCACCACTACTTCTACTATGCCATCATGCAGCGGAAAAGCTGTATTTTCCATCAATTCCCCTTATCCTCGTCCTTCGTCCACAGAGAACAAAATAAAATGATTCCATTTTTAATCCTCCAACGAGATTCTTTACAAGAAAACTGGATCTGAACGATGAACTTGGTGTACTATGGTAAAGTTCTACTGAAAAGAAAACTGGTTCCGTTTTCTGTGAATCAACTTTTCTCTCAAACTTGCGTACATCTTTTTTTGCCAAAAATAAGGTTTTTGATGACGATTTTGGAGTTGATAGGATCTATTATGTCACTCTTCTTGTTCTCTCATAATAACATTTGCCATTTCCACACTGCATTACTGTAGCTGCAATGCAATGCAATGTTAGAAAAGGCAATGGAATTCTTCCTCCATCCATCTCTGTATGGCTGAGTCGATCCACTTGAGTTGCCTTTACTTTTATTTCATCTGTTTTTGTTGACGACGATGACGATTGTAATAATAATATGATTGTGATTATATGATGCACTCGGTGTTATGTTTGTGATGATGAGAATGAGAGGACTTGAAAATATTATTGAATCTCAGACTCAGAGTCAAACTCAATCTATATAGCTCTCAGTTCGGGGTTTCCTTTTCGCCAGCCAAAATTTCCCCTGCTCTTTTTTCCATCTTAATGGAAATCTTCATTTTTCTCTTTTTTTTCTTGTTTACTCTCTTTTCATCTGTTTTGAGTCAAACTTGACAATATATTTCGCCTCCAAGAAAACCAGCTCAAACTTGTGCACAAGAAATAAAAAAAAGAAGGGAAAAGAATGATTACATAGCAATTGTGAACATGATGATGGCGATGATAAAGATTAAGATGATATCAGAGGACGAGAAAAATGTGTAAAAATACAGCGAGTTGCTTTTTTATGTTTGTTTGTGACTTTTCTGTTTTGATTTGGTCTGATTCTTTCTTGGAAAAATAAATGTGCGTCCATTATCCAGCAAGTTAAGTGAAGCAATTATGAAAGTACTTGTGGAAAACATGCAACGAAATTCCGTAACTCTAGTACAGCAGCTTCAGACTCGATGAAGTACCAGCTGGCGCACCATAATAATAATATATTTTTCCTCTGGAGAAGTGGGACTTGTGTGTGAAGGAGTCATGTTCACTCACGCTCTTCGTGATGTTGATGATAAAGAACGATTAGAATTGAAAATGATGGAATTGCTGATGATGATCTTCCTTCGTGCCTCCATCATGACGAGAGATATTTTTTCTGTGCTGCGAACACTTGTTTCATTCTTGTTGGTTCTCTGCGAGTGAAGAACAGTGAACTATCTTGATGATGATGATAATGAGTCAAGATTAGTTTAGACTGTATGATCCACTGTTTACTTTCCGTCTTTCCAGTTAACTCAGATGTTTACTCATTTGAGCTTGCACAGAGTTGATATGAGACCGGCAATCCTTTCTCTTGTTTCTACATTCCTTCCTTCCAAAACATTTCAATTTATTCAACTCTGCGTCTTCCAATTCGGCTTTTGGCACGGCATCGGTGGAAGACATGCAGGACACACGACGAAGAAAAAAAGAGAATAAGTTAGTAGTTTGCTAACTGCATTAGGCTCAGCTGAGCAGAGTCTCTTTTTTCTTTCTTTCATGCAACGAGTCCTTTTATTCTCTCTGGAATCCGGATTTCCTTTATAAAAAGTCTCATGTGTAAAAGTGCAAGTCTTTTTCCTTTGTTTTTTACTTCGTGGCAAAGGAAAAAAAAGTGTTTACCTCCACTACTGCCAGTGCACTTACAGCAAGACGGGTAATTAAAAAAGTTGGCTCCTTTCTTTGTCGTCATCATCGTGTAATTCGTTCCTTTTTTCAACAGGAGCAAGAATGGAGAGAGAATGAATCTGTTCTGTCGTATAATTGCAAGGGTGCAAGTTTTTTCAACTCTTTTTCTTCGTTCCGGCAAATAAAAGTTCACTGTTGGGATAAACTTTTTTATGGATATAAAAAGAGTGAAAAACTGCATAAACACAATCTTTATTTTCCAAAAACTTGAAAGGGTTTTTTGATGTGATTTTGTATGAGTTGGTGCGTGCGTGTGTGCGTACATTATTTGTGTATTGCGTATATTTACATAACGGCACCAAGGTAGGTTTTAACCGTCTAGGAGTTTGGATAATTTGAACATGATAACATTAGAAATTAGTAAACCCTTTGCGTACAGTACCCAGTGAAAGTGCATGGGGATGAATGGAAGACTTTTGTGCCATTCCCTTTCATGCCTTTATTGAGATGAATAGGGAATGAGTTGTTCCACTATGGCACTCTCTGATGAACATTTTGATTAAGCTAATTAACAAGTATAATGTTATGACTGAGTGGGCGTAGTATAAAGTAACTACTCTCATAAATGTTTGTAAAAACAATGGATATTTTTTTGAAGAACAAGTGCATTTATACAATACTGCATTCGTAAAAATACGGTATAATTTATGGCTACGTTGAGTTTCCCTCAAAATATATTCTGGGTCTTTCCCAACAACTCACAGCAAAGATATAATATATTATATTATTATTTTGCTTACTGTGTGGGGATGACGATGATAATAATTTTAACTGTGATCACAAAGTAGGGGAATATAGAGAAAAATAAATAAATTATTGGTAGTAGCCGCCATATGGCCAATTTGCTGAGTTTGCCCAATATAAATATATATCACTACGCTATACGCGCTCACATTGCATCATATCTCATCTCGTCCAATTCAATTGAGCCAACTGAGCAGTAGACAATATTGTTAATGGAAAAGCATCCCCATATCATCATCTTCCTCCTTCAATAATTTTATTTAGTAGGCTGCTATGTTGTGTATCATCTTGTTTATTGGAGATCGTGTATCATTATCTCGTGCGCACACACAGTGGTACAACTAATGTAATAACTTATTTTGCTAAATACAAAATGGGTGAAATGGATGTCGTTACTGCCGCCGCTGTTGGTCTGGTCCGGTGGTACTCGCCAAACTTCTCTCTTATGTTTATCCCAAAAAAACGACGACAACGTCGAGAGTGTGTGTTTTGTATGATCTCTCGAGGGACTTGACCAGGGAGTTGCATGTTGCATAGGAAAAAGGTATTTTATAAGCATTACAGAAAGGAATATAGTGGCAGTGTTGCTTAAATACGGAGGAGGAGGTGGATGCTGTGCAGCCGCTATTGTTATTGTTGGTGTTGATATCATGATATCATTTTTTTCTGTGTTTACCTTCTTTTCTGCTTGAGTGACTTTCG
>JAITYZ010001530.1:0-11022 GCA_027744595.1 Paronellides praefectus | reverse complement strand
CTCTCCTTTTCCTCTTTTTCTCTTGCTACTTGAATGAACAAATGAAGAAAACCAAGCAAGTAGAAAAGTGAGAGTGGGAGCAGCAGCAGCAGAGCAGCCTTCACTGACTACTACAAAAAGTATAACTCAAAATACTTATCTCTTTTTTTCTTGACTCACTGAGTCTGAAAAAGGAAAAAAAGTGTGGTTGTATGTGTTTGTATTTTTTGAGTATATCATATTTGCAGAGAGAGAGCGTGTAAAAAAGTAGGGTATAGGGAAAAGCTAGATAAATAAATGTAGTGAGATTAGAGTGGTATGAATGTTGGTTGAAAAACAAAAGAGAAAGTCTTCTCATCTCATCTTCTTCTCCGACGGCGGATCTAACGACACATTTTCTTCTTTTCTTTGTGAAAAAGAGGCACGCCACTTCTTGCTGCTGCTTATTGTTCTACTTGCGTTGTACCTGATAAAATATATATATTCTCATTTGCCAATAGACTTATGTATGTCTCCACAGCCTCTCCTCTTTTGTGACTCTCAACAACTCAACTGCAGTGGAGTGAGAGAGGCTGGAGATCCACTGTCGATCTTATTCTTCCAAACAAGCTACAAAACAAATAATAAATGTGGTAGCATTGTTGTGTAAGAGGGGAGATGGGGAAAGGAGTGGTGCCAGAGACAAAAGAGGATTGGATTTGGTTCACAACATAAATGATGATGAGAAAGCTGGTGCAATACGTACAGCTAAAGCTATAGTTATACAGAGATATATAAGCATGCGTCTAACATTAGAAACTGTCAGAATTACGGAGATGTAAACTTTCTCCGCCACCAATAACATAAATTGTAAGTGTGTAGATACATAGTTTGTAGAGGAATAATAATAATAATAAAAAGAGAGGGATATAAAGGAGTGGAATATGATATAAATTAGTTGAGCCTTCACCAAGGAGTCATTTCATTTTCTATCACACAATTCAACTCTCTCAAAAGAAGCAGCCTCTGTGCACAGGGCACACAACAAGCAAGACAAGTGTGTGTGCGTGTGCGAATTATACACTTATTTTACTTTTATTTCTTTTTTACTTGCTTGTCTTTTATATTTATTTATTTATATGATAATGCCCATAAAAAATCCACTCTCTCAAAACTCAACTCTCTCCCACCCACCACCACCACCACCACCAGCAACAACAACAACAGCAGCTGCATAACTACTACAACTACCCATTCTTCATGTAGCCGAGTTGAGAAAAGTGAAAGGTTGTGTAGTAGAGCGGAGTAAACTAGTACAAACCAAACAAGATGAACACGACACAAAAATAAGGAATATAAAAATGTACAACTCAATTTCTACTTTACACTTTCCTTTTTCCTCCCTGTAAAAGAGTACAAAAAACACTCATGTCACTTTAATCCAGAAATGAAAAATATTAGAATGGACGACGAGAGAAAGTGGAGGAGTGAAACAAAGAAAACAATATATATAAGAGATGAGCTGAAATGATGGGCATGTATAACATGCACTTATTATATATCTTGGATATACAATAGGAAAAAAGAGAGAGATGAGAAGGGTGAAAGTAGAATAAACATACAAATATATTTATTATCTATTTTTTATCATGTTGGTAAAAAAAATGTGGCTAAAGTTAGTTGGATATAGGTATTATTGTGTGTATATGGATGCATGTGAGTGAAAGGGAAAATGTTTTATTCAGCCTACCTTATTTCTCTGTGAAGAGAAATAAAATAAAAGTATTTCATGAATGTTTCCCTCATCACCTATATATTTCCCCCCATCTCAGTCAACCCTTTATGGACACATTACCAAAAAAATATTGTCCTTTTTTTGTTGAAAGACCAACTCGTATCATGATAGCATGATCACCATCTACCATTGCATCATGATCATAATAAGGATTGGTGGATGTAGTGGTGTAATAATAGCTTAACTTAAATTTCTCTCTTTTCCCCCCTCTTGTTCAGCTTGTAATGTAATATAGGTATATATATTTTGAGAGTGGAGGAGCAAATGAATGAGTACATGTCAGGTGGTGACATGTACACATTGCATGCAAGTGTGTGTGCACATGTGTTTGCAGAATAAGTAGGTCGTGAGAAGGATGTAGGGTGGCTGAAAAAGTGTGTATAGCCTTTGTAGATTGTTGTTGGAGGATGATGGGTGATGATGAGGGAGAAAAGCAGGGCTCATAATAATAATAATAATAGAAACATGTGGAGAATCTACTTTTTCGGATTTTGGTTCCTTCTTTTTCCTTCCCAACTAATAACGCTTTTCGTCAACGCCATGCAATCATATCGCCTTGTGCGCTCTCCTTTCTTCTTTCCAGTTGAGAACTGAGTGATCCACACAGGCTGGAGGAGGGGAAGGGGGGAAAAGGGCCCCAAACAAAAAAGCTAACATTTTTTCCCCATTACTTTTCCCCAGCTTTTCTTTCTACTCTCGCGTAATACTCCGCCTCTCCTTCCCTTGTCTCTCCACATCACTTTTATTCTTTACTAGCCTTTAAAGTGGTTATTCAATGATACTTTTGCGTAGCACACAACCACCTACCACTACCCATCTTCAAATTCACATTTCCTCCTCTCCTTCCCCCCAATCTCCCCCTCCCCAGCCAGCACTACTACTTTTACAACTACTCCTACAACACTCATTGATTCCCACTCCTTATACAGCTAAAATATGTATACTGCAGACTCTGCAGATGGCTCACAATTTTTGCACACTTGTTCTTCTTTCCCTATCTTGGGATGCCATGAGAGGATATATATGCCTATGAGTTATACGGATACTACCCATATTATTCTTTTCTTGTCTTGTTTCTTTTTTTATTCTTATCCGTCCCCGCCGACTTATTCCTTTTTCCCTTTTTCCTCCCTCACATCTTCTCTCAAAACCTCATTCTCTTCCCAATTTTGGCAGCTTTCCCAACAATTTTTCCTCTTTTCATTTTGGCCAGTGTGCAAAAAAAGACAAGAGAGCGAAAAGTAGCATGCATCTACACTACCATTATCACGAGCATTTCTCTCTCTTTATTTCTATCTCTCTCTCTCTTTCCTTTGCACACACACTCCACGCATTACAATCATCCAACCAAACATATTATCGAAAAAGCACATACAAATCACAGAGCAACTAAAGTCATAGCGCATTTTTATATTTCTATCCTACATTTAGCTAACTCTTTAATCCCATATATAACCATGTAAATATGGAAGATATACAAGAGGAATGGATGTGTGCGGAAAGGAATAGGGAAACAAGAAAAAAGAAGAAATGTGTTTATTTATCTGGCTTCCTCCGAAATGAGCAGGATAACGCCACATTGCTTTCTCAAGACTCTTGCTTATTGACTAGCCCACACAAATACCACTTAAACTTGTTTCCCTCACAAATAACTCCATTTTTTAGGATTAGCAGATGAACAAAATTTTGGTTGGCTGAGATGCTGATGATGAATGAATATATTAGATGGACTAGAGGTGTTTGCTCTTGGAAAGGGTCAAAATGTGATAAAGCAAAGTATTTTATTATCCACATTGCTCCCCAGTTTTTGAGCATCCTTGCCAGATGTGCGTTATCCTCCATTATCTTTGCTCTCTCAGTCATCAACACAAACTCTCATTCTCCCAATATATTTCTCCCTTAAACTGAGAAATGTTAAAATAGATACATATTATCTCACCAAAAAAAGGAGTGTTTTATAGGTATCGCCACACAGTTGATGGGATCTTAAAGGTATTAGTTACCCCAATGCGGGCCAAGCTTTTTACTTTTACGTTTTTTTTCTTATACAATTGTACTATGAATTTTTTTTTTTTTGCGTATAGCCTTTGCACTCTACTAACTACACACTCTCTCTCTCTCCTCTTTTTACTATGCTGATAATTTTAATTCCCCTTTCATACCATTTCTCCTTTCTAACTCGCATTTTTTCTCTCTTTAGCTTGTCTTGCATGAAATTCCTCACAGCGGAAGTATGCTCAAGAAAACATTTTGTTGCGCTGCCAGGAATTTCCTGTCCTGCTGAAATAAGCCCCTTGCCCTCTTTATTCTCCTTCTTCTTCTTCTCATTTCCCTCTTGTTCTAATGCTGTCCCCTTTTCCCTTTGTCATAATTTTTTTGTGTGTAGCTTGAGGGGGCATATCTGAGGAGAAGGCCAAACTGTGCGAGTATTTTGTGCGTGTATTTCGTACAAAGGCGAGAGGCATGCATGCAAATAGAAAGAGGAGGAGGAGGACAAGGAATAAGGATAAAAACCGCGGAATTTATTACACACTCTTCTTATAATTCAATTTCATCATTCTTGAAAATTCATGAAAAGTAAGCCAAAAGCATTCGGGAGAGAGAGAGAGCGAGAGAGAGAGAGAGAGAGTCGGGACGAGTCAGATGTGTCGCAGCGTTAGCATGATCACTCCAAACACGTTTTTCATCAGAGCACTACTATGAATATACAACGAAGAGTAGTAGAACGACAATAATAATAATATTATCAAGAGTGTAATATGTATTTCGTTGGGTAGGTACGAAAGCAAAGGAATTTTTTGTAGTGTGCAGAAACTCATGTTCTTTCTCTTTCTACGTTCTCCACTCCTTTCTATTGCCCTTTCCCTCTCTCTCTCTCTCTCTCTCTTCTTTTTTACAACATCAAAAAACTGTAAGATTTTTATGAGCTTCTTCTCATTGCAAAAAATTGCTACTGTATAATTTTTTTTGCTACTTTCTTTTTTTGTCGACTTGTTCTGCTGAGCAATGACTCAGCTGAAAATATTTTATGACTTTGCAGAACCAATGAAATGCATATAAAAAAATAGTATAGACTCTCTCTCTCTCTCTGATTGAAAGAGAGTGAAAGAGATAGGAATTTTTTACTCTGACTTTTTTGTCCACAAAAAATATATATAAAATTATTGCACTTTGATTTACTACACATTGAATATATACTTCCACTCTTGCTACTCCTACACACAAGGCTGATCATAAAGTTGAGAGAGAAATGTGATGACGACCACACAGGACTGTGAAGTTGCCCTTCCGCCACTATAGATTCCAATCAGATCAGTTCAGTTGACTGGACAAAAGCGTCAAAAGAAGAAGACGGGGAAGAAAAAAATGAATGAATGAGTGTGGCGTCTATTCAACTTTTTGTAGGCATACAAGTCAATTGATGATAGGATAGACTACTGCTTAACAATGACAAGCTGCGGATCATGATGACCAAGTAGAAAAGGAAGCCAAACCTACGTCCATTCTTTCATAATTCATGCTTAGACATTCAGCCATAATCCACCTTTTTCTAATAATACGGCGAGGAGCTTTCCCAAGACTTGTCGGAATAGTCCAATAAAAAATATATATTCTCTTTTTTTCTATTCCAATTGAGTGTGTATGCAAGAACAAGAGTGGAGGAGAATTGAAGATAAAATGGGAGAAATTTGAGTAGGTATGAAGGTGAGGAGGAGGTTTAAGTAGTGCGTCTACACAACGTGTAGTGTGTACATATTAGTTTTGCGGTGATGAGAGCAGAAAGGTGTGTAAAAGGGATGCATAGCTTACCTACAACGTTGAGAATATAGTGAAGTATTCTGGGTGGATGAGTTGACATTTGACACTGGTATGAGCCAGCATCCGTTCGCTGCACAGCCGTCAGTCGGAGCTGCCAGTCGTTTGGACTCTCGAAATGAAGACTTTGACGGGCATCTGAACTGTAGGTGAGGAGGCCGTATGTGAGCAGTTTCAGATTATTCTTCTCATCCCTTTTCATCCAAGAAATCTACAAAGTCACAAAATACATATTAGCAAATGGGTAATGAAATGAAATAGAAATATATTTTGTAGAATTGCGTGTGTTGTGGCAGTGAAAAAATGAAGGATGCTCATGTTGCGCATAAAATTGGGGATGCGTCACCGCCACACACCCCTCACTATGTACGTGCAAGGTTTTAAAGAAGAGGTGAGATGAAATGTCTCCATATTACATTATATGTGAGCAAAGTTGTGTCCTTGTACTAATACCATTGTGTGGAGGAGAATAACTACCTTTTGGCTAGTGTGTCTGCAGAGATTGATTGGAGATTGAGGAGGGGAGGTGAAGCTGGTATATAGGAGCAGTGTACAGAGAAAGATAGATACATATGCACGTCATGTAAGAGATGCATGGATGAATACATGCATCAAAGTGGAATTATGTGTGTGGATTAGGTGGCTAGCTGGTGGAACGGCGAGACGAGAGGAGAAAGCAGAATAAGCGCAAAAAAAAAGAGTATTACACGCAGAGGAGAAGAAGAGTAGTAGAATAGGATATAACCGCTTATATTTATATCCTTATACCTATCTACCATACATTCACTTTTAATATATCCACCATAAAACCTACTTATGTGTATGTCCTAATATCCTCCTCCCACCACCACTACCACACACGACCCGCATCAAGAGGAAGCTGACATGAGGAAAATATAATTTAAAAAGAGAATCGAAGCTGTGAACCAAGAAAGGCTGGAGCAGTAGTAGCAGCAGCAGCAGAAACAACAACAACAACAACAGCGAAAAGAAGAGATCCTTTTTCCGTGTAGGAGATGGGATATAGATGAGGCATAGTGTGTGTCGTTAGTGGAATGTTAGAGAGAAGGAGTTTGAGATGGTGGGAATAAAAAAGGGACGTAAATAATGCTCAGCGGAGAGAAAGATGACCATTAGCATCATGAGGGAAAGCACACAAAATCTGGCATGCTTTATGGAAAGCATTAAACCAGTTTGTGTACACTTTTTAAATATAAATGTAAGCATCTATGCTGGGATATAAATGACCAATGTGGTTGAAGAAAGTATAAAAAAAAAGATTTGAGGAGCGTAATGGCATCATCGTGATAGTGGGCGACCAGCAGCACCACCAACAGCACTACCACCGCTTTGTTTGTATGGCGGTCTAGTAGGAAGGAGGATGATGATGAGGATGATGAGCGTGTACGCGCTCTGTACATTGTAGTGGGAGTTGTGTGTCTGCTAAACTATAAATAAATATCCACCATGTATTTTACCTAACTGAACAAATGTATCAAATTATGTTGAGGCCTCTGCTCACACAGAATATTAATACAATTTCATATTTTTCATCCGTCCAAACATATATACCCTTTCCTTCAGCCATGCACCATGCTGCCCTTATTACTCAATCCTACCACTATCTCCTTCTATTATTATTACACCCATTTTAGGCTCTCTCTGTTGTAGTAGTAGCCCACGCAACACACGTCGTCAAATCTACTTTGGATTCAGCCCTGCTGGCTCTTTTTTTTTAACTCGCCGCTCCTCTCTTTCCCTCTTTTTTTATTCTTCCTATTTTTTTCCTTGTTTGAGTAGGAGCAGCAGGCAGGCAGGCAAGCGGGCAAGCGAAGGCTACTGAAACGATACTTAATCTTGTTTTGCCTTTCTTCTTTCACAAAAGCATACATTTTCCCTCTCTCTCTCTCTTTTTGATGATGATATGGCGAGGAGGATGATGATGATGGTCTGGTTATGTTTTTATGTGTGGCCATGTTTGGCGGTTGCCCTATCACTCTCTTTCTGCCAATTGAGGATTTTGAGGGAGAGAGGTGATCATCCTCCACAAATTCAATCCACAAATTACCATTTTTTCATTAGAATACCTAAGTTAGCTGCTTGTCCAAACTCTAACGCACATCTACCTAACCTTACATTTAACTATTCTCCAGCAAAATCCGATCTATGTTGCTAAACAAAACATTGCTCATATATTCAAAATTAGCAAAACAAAATTGCAAAACAAATATGCATTATATATCCATTCTTCAGAATAAAAAATTTGGGGATTTGTATTAAAGCAAAAAAGTATAAATTATAAAGCTCTACTCCTCATTTCACTCTCTGTCAGCATGATTATTATGAGCGCTCTTCTTTTTAAAAAAAAAACAATTTGAAGAATTATAGGAAGGAGTTGTGTTGTGTGGACTAGTTGACTACCGCTGGCTCACTGGGCACTTGCCCAACTCAACTCAGCCAACATAAATGCCAAACACACATCTAATCATCATCGCTCCCTCCACGCTGCTCCCTTCTTTTCCTACTAATTTCCAAAATACTTTTCCCATCCATTCTACTTTTTTTCTTTCTTCTTCTCGCTTTACACAAAAAAATTCATTGGACGACGACGTAGTTACTACTAATATACCTACTCAGTACTATGTACACGCTTCTACGACGTATCTGCAATACTGCGACAATGGTAATAATAATAAAAAAGATTTTTATACATGTGGGTGTGATATGTGATCCTATATACTAGACTCCCGTACAACAAGATGAACAATTTTGGAGCCAATCTCAACTTTTTTTGTGCTCTTTTTTTCGCAAGCAGGGCTGCGTGTATCGTGATGATGACCACACAAAAAGATACACACGTAACACAGTGTATATAGCATGTGTTGAATATATTGGAGTAAATGAATAAAGATTTTTATTTTTGGACCGGGTTTTATAGTTTGCTGTAGCTTCGTAGGAGCAGCAGCTCTTTGTCTACCATTTTGGGCGATGAACGACTGACGGAGTGACTGACTACTACACTTGTACTCTTCCAACAACAACACCAAAACATGTGATGTGATCATCATGCCAACTATGCACGTTACTCTAAAACCTCCAAAAAAACATGAAAGAGTATAAAAAAATTATGATCATGTTCTATCTCTTCATTAGTAATAAAAGCTAGACGCAGAGAGAGAGATTAGCTGTGTATGAGGTTTTTTTTGGAATAAAGGATGAATTAAGTCCATTAGCTCGCCATTGTGAATGCATAATGTTTTGCTTTTATGCTACTTTACCCACAATTTCATGAGCATCATCCTCAAATCCCTTGCTTTATAAACCGCCAAGCTATATAAATATTTCCACCATAACCCTATTCCTCATTATCATTCTCAATTTAAAATATAAAAATATTCCAAAGCGCATTGTTAGGAGGAGATGTAGTAAGTCCAACTATTTTATTTTTTTCACAGTTGATGTATCTTTTTTTGGCAGGAAGTTGGAAAGAGGCAAGAGCACTTTCCTTGTTTCTACCAGCCAATGGCAGACACACACACACACACATGGCGTTGAACTAAACAACAGACTTGACTTGTGTGTGTTTGTGTGGCGTCATGCAAAAAGAAGTTGCAAAAATAAAATGGAGTTTGGCTGACTGGTTTGGAAGTTGGACTAATCCAAGGGAAAAAGGGTTGATGGAGCCATAAATGTTGTACAAGTGGCATGTTCAGCCATCTTCCTTACCTACCTACCTACTCGCTAATGATAACCCATTCTCTCAACATTTCATTTATGTCTCGCTCTCATGGACATAACGCAATGCTCCTCTATCTATATCCATATTCAATGTAAATGTATCCCCCCCTCTCTCTTTCTCTCTCTCTCTGTCTGTCTGGGTAGATGGGGGGAAAAGATGTGTAAATTGTTGTGACAGAGGCAGAGAGAGAGCGCAGACACGCCACGGTCACGTCCAACATAAAAGTAGGTAGAGAAAGACAATTCAAAAGCGGATTATCAGCATTTCAAAGCAGCTGTATAAAGGCAACAAGGCAGCCCATTTACCAACTTGCCATGGACATAAATAGATAAATAAATAAACACTAATCTGCATAATCCATGCCAAACCCAAACTCTCACACCGCTCACTTTGCACTCTAAAAAGGTTCAACAAGGCACACACATGCTATGCGGCAAATCATTAAAAAAACACGCATTTAAACCAGCAGAAAATTGGGAACGATCCTTAGATCATCTTCAAACAAATTAGTCAAGTGAAAAAGAGTTTATTTACCCCATCAGCTTCGTCTTTGGAAAGAGAGGAAAATAAAACAAGTTGGGTGAAGTAGTAGCTTTCTAAAATTTGAACAACAACAAGGCTAACACTTTCACCAGAGCCAACAAAAACTCTTGTGTCTCGGAAAAAGACAAAGAAAGATATATTTTTTGTCTTGTTCAACTTGTTCAAAGTATTTAGCTATAATTCAGAGAATTGGAACACAAAAAGGACACATTTCTTGTATATTTCTTTGCGTGTCATTTTTGAAAGGACATGATCACCATCTTCACTTTAAAATAAAATAGCTGGAGAGAGAGAGAGAGAAAGAGAGAGAGAAGTGAGGAAAGAAAAGCTGAGTGGAGAAATGAACGGGAAGCCATTATCTTTGAATTTTATTTTAAAATTAGATTTATGGAGGTCAAATAAAGGAAGCTCCTACTCCAACTACTCACATCACAAAAAAAATGTACATTTGAAATTGGCACTGTTTTACTGCAACAAAGCATCAAAGTATCCCTACTTTCTTCACACAAAAAAAGTGAATCATGAGAAAATTACGAGGAAGATGACGACGACGTTGATATGCTATTTCAATCCACACAAAACACAATTTTGTTTTTCTCTCTTTTCTTTATTTTCCACCCTTTTCTCTCTTAAATTCCCATCTTTAAATGAAAAAGTTGTCCATGTAGTTTCATTGAGAATTGCAAAAGTCGTGTCGAGCAGGAGCAGCTGCATTTCCAGCTTGTTTTCTCCTCCTTCTACTCATCGCCTATCTTTTGCGAATACTCTCTTTTCTATCTTGCCTTGAAAAGGAAAAATTCTGTTTGTTTATCTATGTAGCTTTCCTCCTTATACACAATCCTATAAAAAAATTCCTTTCTTTTTTGCTCTCTCGTGTTCTCCTCCAACAACTCTGAACATCATCCCACTTTTTTCCCTTCTTTCTTTCCTCTGTTTACTTGATACTTGTATTTCATGTGTCTGTTCAGCAGAGGGAAAAAATGTTTCATGTGTGGCTCAAATAGCTCAGTGGTAGCTTGAATACACAAAAACAGAAATGTGTACAAAAATATGTGTTTCCCACAAAGCCACAGAAATGTTTTTATACCTCCCCCTACACCTCTCTTCCTTCTTTTCCTCACTCAGGTTTTACTCAAAAAAATATCAGATAGCATCAAATACAGTTTTTTGC
>JAITYZ010001529.1:0-26816 GCA_027744595.1 Paronellides praefectus | reverse complement strand
TTTTACAAGTGAGATATAGCCTTGCAAATAATGAAAATTACAAATTTATGACGAGCTCTGAACATGACTGAGTTTATTTGAATAGATCAACCTTTTTTATTCTTTAACAACTTTGCTCATTACACTTTTCATAAACATTTTTTAAATCATTTTCAGCAGTTTGTTTTAGTGGAAATTCATGATCATAGCTCAGCAAAGGGAATAACTTATTCACACCGTTCTGATATTTCATTTTCGTGCATAAATATATCTTGGCTCCTTTCAAGCAAGACCATAACATATCTCAAAACAATTGTGATTTTGTTGTTGAGTTAAATAAGGGGTTACCACTTATCGGGAGGGGGTATAATTAGTAACGAAAAATATGATGATGATGTGATGATATATCATTTACAGTTTCTCTCTTGAAAACCATGTTGATGTGCAACATTAAAAGCTAAGAAAACTGCAGGTTATAAGATTTCTAGTCTAGCCAAGCTTTCAACTTCATTCTTTTCATTCCCAAAACCATTACCAGAAGGCTACTTCCTACTTCTTTTGCAACTTTTCCATATTATATTGATTTTGATTATCATGATAATATTAACTCTACTCTGATCAACCGGATTCAACAACCCAAAGAAAAACTAAATGTATTTCACTTTGGGTTTGATATTGAATATCATATACGATATTTTCGATAAATGTGTAACAATAAAGCCTGCAAGAAAACCATGCATTTCTATACCGATCGACCATCGACCCTCCATCCTGCTTTTACCATTCAATTCCATTTTCACATTCCATAAAGTCAGCAAGTTGAAAAGATCCCATCATCATCCCAATCCCTATCATCTGCAACAAAAAATACCATCATAATCATAATATTAATAGCACAAGCGACGACGTCAATGCAATGATATTACATCTATTAGTTCCTTTTTTTTATTCAAAAGTCCACATCCATAAGAGCTTTACTTTCTTTATGACACATCTTTCCATAGTAAAAAAAGCACCAATGCAAAGCCCACGAAAAAGGACTCATACTTTTTGGTATTATTTTTTTCCGTTCTTTTGGATTGTCGCCCACTTTTTCCACTCCATCCTTCCTCCATCACTACGCCGCTGTTGCCGCAACAAACCCCCCAAGAAAGCTTTACCGTCATCCTTCGTTTCTTCTGGAGAGGTTTGCTTTTGCTGTGTACTCTTCCTAAGGGCATTTGACAAACGAGCAGTCACATTCACATATTCCCTTTCCACAACCAAGTTTTTTTTCCTTCTTCACTTTTTTTGCCTATGGTCAAGTGATCCTGTTGTTTGGTGGTGGACAATAGATCAAGATGACAATCTACTTCCTCTTTGTAAGTATATGTATGGGAATGGAATGATGATGATGATAAGCATTTCAATGTTTTTTATTTGCTAAATTTACTTGGCTATTTTTGTATATTAACCGTTTTAGCCGTTTTTTTTGTAGACAAGCAGACCTATTATCCCATCATCACTCTATTTTATAATCCTTGGCATATGATCATAATCGTCATCATCCTCCTTTTTATTTTCCTTTTACAAAAAGAAACACTTAAAAGCTTAAAGCTTACCGCTGCTATTCGACATTCAGGCCTTTTACTTTTGACGTAGTCCTTGTCTATTTTTGAAGAAAAAAAGGTTCTTGACTTGACTTGCCTTGTCAGCCCCACGCCCCCATTCATCTTGTTTTTAACACCATTAACCGATCATCAATCCAGTAAGCTAATACACGTGTGCATCGTCGTCCTCCATAAAAACCACCGAAAAAACGTTATTATATGAAGCCAATAACTCATCCAATGTCACTGTCCCCATCAACATGCTCAAAGGCATGCAGTTTTTTTACTTTTTATTTTCAACACTACATATCCAACTATCCAACCAAACCAAAAGTCCATTAGAAATTCATAACGCAGCAAAAGTTGTTTCGGTTGGGTGCTATCGACCGATGCGTTGCATTTTATTATTATTATATATATGGTTTTTATGATACAAAAATAAAAAAATATAACAAAAACATCATCTCGAAATTCCTCGGGTTAAATGAAATGTGACTTGACTTGAGTTGAAGAAAAAACAAGGTGTGTTGTATGTGCTGCTCCAGGTCTGTTTCTCGTTTTTTGGTTTATCATCAGAACCATCCATCCGTGCGAGAGCAACAAACGAAGCGAAAACCTCTCTTGTTGAAGGATATTCTCATTAGGAGGGCGGAACATGATGATAAAAAGAGGAAACAGGAAGAATGAAATGGAATTGTATCCCATTTTATTCGATTCACAATCCACAAAACTGGAAATCAGTTAAAACGGTAGTATAGTGGCAGCAGTAATGCACTTTTGCATTTGACTGACAAGTGCATTCATTTCGTCAAAAGATAACAAATGATTCTTTGAAGAAAGTAAAACCAAATAAGAGGAAACGGGAATTTTTTTTATGAAAATGGATTTACAAACCCTTATGTAGTTAACCCCACAGCCAGTATGATAAAGCTATTTTGCTTTTCTGGTGTACACAATTCCTTTAAAAAATATAAAGTTTTCGGTGAAAAGAAGAAGAAAATGATTGGAATATTATTTTGAAAAGGCAGAGAGAAATGTGCGGAATGGATTGATAGAAAGAATGAATAAAAATGAAAGAAGCAAGTGTGGTGGTAAGATTTAATAGAGAAAAGGATTTGCATGAAATGAGTTACAGAGTTACTATATACGACACACAGCTTTTCTCTCATTCTTACTTTTCTTCAAGACGCATATTATTATAAAAGACGACAAGCTTGCAAATGAAATTGGGGTCTTATTTGGCAAGAAAGTGCAACGTGGATATATCTATTGAAACGAGAAAGAGAACAATAGATGTGTGTGTGGAGAGAAAGAAAATTGGTCTGATATTTATACAAGTCATGAATGAGTGCTTGTTGGGCACTTTTCTTCACCAAGTTATATAGCAAGGGGCTGTTTATAATAAATTAACAAGTTACCTACATTGGTTAAATTATGTAGTAACATGTGTAATATATGTTGTATACTATGCATTACGGTGATGTACTTGCAATGTGAACATTCCCAAAACAAGTCGGTAGTACAATGTCGCACCAACCAAGATATGCCACTTTGCATCATCACAACTTGATAAACTCCTCCAAGTCCATATAGTGTGGCGATAGTACAGAGGGACTCTTTTCCATTCATATTCATCCGGTGTACTTTCTTGCTGATTCATCATAAAATTGTTTGTCGACTGACACTTACCATTCTTTTTCCTGCAAAGATATACTACTATATACCTTATACCCTACACAAACTTTACTTGTCTTCCTTCCTACTTTTCTCTCTTATGCCACTTCCGTTCCCAACGACTTATTATTGTTTTTTCCACTTATATACATACATTTAGTAAGCAAGGTAAAGTAAAAAACAGCAGAGCTTGTACATAGGTATATTTATGAACATCGGATTCACTTAAAAACTTTCTAGGGGCAAAGTGGCACTATACCATTTCTCTTTCTCTTCTTAGCAGACTTCAGCCGTTTTTTCCCCTCCTGTCTCGCTAATTTGCCTATTTCCTTGCATGCTTGCTGCATTTTCTCTCTCTGCTCCTGTTTCTTCCCACCAAGTTGCCTCCACTAATCATCCCTCCACTACTTAATTGAAATATGAGTTAATATTCCGAAACAATAAATCTTCATGTTTTATTTGCTTGCGTAATGTTTCTTCGCTTTCGGTGCTATAGTTCTACACACACACACCATTGCATCCTCATCTGGTTTGCAACTTATTCCTTTCAGAATTAATGGTTTAGTTTTTACCAACTCTCTCTCTCGTTACACCCTACCATAGCGTATAAATATATCCTTCTATCGCATCCAGCAAAACAGCTGCACAATATCCAAATAAACGCTAGTGCTTCTCCCAAGTTTCTTCTCCCAAGTTTCTTCTCCCCTTCCCAAATAATATGAGGTGAGAAAAATGGCAGTTCCGTGGTTTTCTTAGATGATGATGATGATCGCATATTTAATGGTAGGGGCGACAGAGATGAGGATGATGCAACATAAAGAAAAATATGACTGTACCCAAAAGGGTTACACTGATTTGATTTCCTTCTTTCATTACAGCACGCATACCAAATTGGTATTACCAATTCAGGATGTTTTAACAAGTCACCTGAAATACTTTAAGAACATTATGTATTTTCCCTTAAGAGCAAATGGTCCTTGACTTGACTCACTAAACAAATCCTTTCCTTCTTCCAATATGGAAAGCTATTATATTATTATTAGCCATTCCTCTTCCCTCACCACCACCACCATAGCACCGCATAGCTACTCACTCATTTTCTGTCAGGGAGTAAAAAAAGAAGAAGAAAAACGTGTTGAGTGCTCCTTTCTTTTTTTTCTTATTCTTCCTGGTCTGTAGTAATAACAATTCTCATCTGTCTGCATTATTAATTCGTTGTGATTTACTGGCTAATATCTTAGAGAAAAAAGAGTGCAGGAAACAGGAGATCTTTCTAGGTACTAACCCTTTCCGGACTTCTCATCTCTCATTTTTAGTCGTTTTCCTCTACTTTTTACCTCAACTTTTTGCACATCATATATAGATACATAGGTATATAACAGTCGGAGCAGCAGCAGCTCTGTTGAGTCAAGCTCGAGAGATGTAATTGCATTTTAAAATTGGATTTCTCCGTATGATGCCTGAAGAACACGAAGCTGAGAGAATATGTCAATAGAATAAGAAACTCTGCTCTTCTGTTCCATTTTTTTCCAACCAAATTCTCATTCTAAACTTTTGTCCCTGTGTGTGCCAATCTCACTAGAAGAATAATAGTGCACAATATACTTGCAAACATTTTTTTGTATATCTGCGAATGTGAATATCTATTGGCAAAAAAAAACTTTGCAAATAACTCCACGCTTTCATTTGCTTCTCCTCCTGCTTCTCTGCTGTCGTCCATGTGTCCTTTGTGATTATTATTGTCTTTTGGCAAATTTACTTTAACTTTATCTATTTTCTTTCTTTCTTTCCCCTGCTATTACTAATGCAGTTTTTTTTATTTTGTAGCAGGGGGAATTAGTGGGAATGAGAGCAAAAGGAAGAGAAAATGTGACAAGGAGAGAAGCAGAGGTGGTGTGGCATAATAACTTTAGTCGGTAAGGTGATGATGGTAATGGTGCAGTGTTGATAAAAAGAGTGAGAATGATGATAGTGTACCTTTTTACTTTTTGTGGTGATGTGGGGTAAAAAAGACAAATGAGGTAAAAAAAAAATTTGTGCCAGCCAAAAAAAAAGTATTTTAAGTTAAAAATGTATAGTGATGATGGTAGTGGGGTGGTGATGAGAGTCGCCCATTGACTACTCTTACTTATACCGCATTATCCTTGTGTGCATTTTGTTGGCCATGATGCCATGCCACGCCATACTTATGGAGACGGTTCATGCAAACGCCATAAATCTCTTGTCGACAATCACAGCAATTTCTGCTCTTATGTTGGTACTTTTACTTTCACTCTCTGCCCAGTAGTTTCACCAATTCAAATATCAAACAGCTTTTTTATACAAGAGATAGTATACAGCTTACAACATAAAATAATGTAGATAATAATAGGGCCTGCTACTTTTCTAAAATGGAATTTGGACATTTGTCGGGAGTTTATATAAACGTATTATTGCCACTTTTCTTTATATACACTACTGCAGCAGCAGTGTAAAATGTAGATGGGATGATGATATCGCATATCGCCTGTGCGATGAGGAAAATAGTAAAAAGTGAGTATATTGCGGAGGAGGCAAAGGGATATGATGATGATGATGATATTATGGTGTGTGCTCTCCATAAAATTGCAATTTGTTGGATTGAAAGAAGAGAGGAGAAGTGGATAAATGCAAATCCAATTGCTATACTTGCTTTTCTCCCGTCTCTTTTCCAACAAATGTGTTTGCTTAAAATAATAATAAAATGGTGATAGTCCACCACACACATTCTGTGATGCGTAGCTATATAGCTACTACCCATACACTTTCATCTTACAAGATTATTTACTTACCTTCTAATGGAAAATCATAAAAAAGTATCTATAAATATATAGCCCATAATACAAAATAGAATATGATTCCGCAGTCAATAATAACAGCTTAAAGAGATTATCTCTCCCGTCAACTGTTTCAACTCAGGTAGAATGTAAAACTCTTTCTTTCTTAATGTTAGTGAAAATCAAAATGTTTTTTACAAACGTTGGAGATTTATTGTCAGCTGAAAATAATTTCAGTGGGTTGACCATGACTTGTGAGTGGATTATATTATGATATGTGGACTATTTGCGGATAAACCATGCGTGGTCACACAGACACAGAAAGTCGCATGATTTATGTTCTTGACCATAATATATTTCTCAAATCTATAACTTTTTACTTTTTCGTTTTTCATAATCATAATCCTAATCAAAAGACATGAACATTTCATATACCTAACACTACATTTAGTTTTCTGTTGTCTGTCGGATTAGATACTGGGTGTAGAAAGGAATATTTGTTGAATATACTTTAGTTTTTTTTGCCCAATTTCTCGGCATCCATATACTCATTTCCATTCATCCAACTGGTGAAGGTAAACTTATGGGGATGATGTTTGATGATGATGATCATTATGTAGCTCATTTTACACGAAAGAAGACATGTGTACAAATGATGCTGAAGAGAAGAATGAACACTCAAATAAAAAAGCAAACAAATTTTGCTTCTTCTTCTTCTCTTTTGTTCACGTGACTGATTGATGATGAATAAGGAAACAATATTTTTGTTTGTTGCTCGCTGCCTTTTCTCTCTCTCTCTTTCTCCCTCCCTGTCTCTGAGAACTGGTTAGAGTCAAGTAGTGGAAAGGGAAATATATAACTTGTTAGCAAGTAGTTAGTTTTCTTTTATGAAGAACATCTTGTTCTAGTAACTCTTTTACTTATAGAGTTACAAGGATAATATACAAAAAAGTAGATGTTTCTTGTGTCTTTTGAGTTATTGCATTTCTCTCGGTGGTGAGAGCTAAAGCAGTCCAAGTACTACACGCCGGAAGGAAACAAGAGTAGTCGCAAGCAAAGCCATAAGTAGAGAAACAGGAGAACAAGGTAAAAAAAATTATCCCGTAAAGAGGAACTCGTTGAGTCAGCCGTAAAAAAAAGTGCACAAGAATGAGAAGAAGGGAACGAGAAAGAAAAAAAAGTAGCAAAGTGAGAGAAAGAGAAAAAAGAGAGGATGAAATGAAGAGTGTATATATCAAACCAAAACAACGTGAATGAGAAAGTCCCAAAAGAAAAAGTTTCTTTTTATTATATTTTTTGTTCAGTTCTGAGCTAAAAAAAGAAGAAGAAAAAAGTAGGTAGGTAGGTTGTGTTTTTTTGAAGAGAAATAAGCACAAGAAAATAAAGTTGCTGTCTTCTCCTTTCAACGGCAAGCAACGAACCAACAAACAAATGGAGAAGTCGCTGACATCTCATTTTTCTTTGTCTTGCCCAACTCTCCTGCTAATTCTCACACTCTTTTTTCCTTCGCTGCTGCTGATCCGATTTTACCAGTGGTAGAATCTTGGAGAACCATCAAGGTTCTCCTTGATGGTGGTGCTATGGATGGGGGATGGATAGCAAATGAAAAATATCATATGAACCACCGAAAAAAACAAGTAACATAATACAATATTGTCCGGATGCGAGTAGATGTATTATTTTATGCATATTTTAAAAAATGAGAGATTTTTGTTTCCGTTTTTTATTACATTATTGTTATTATTATAATGGTGGATTTATTACTGAAAAGTAATTGCTGTCCTCTTAGAATAAAATACTGCCTTGTATGACTTGACTTGATTTGATTTGTTCATCACCATCATCAGATCAGTACATAATATGGTACATGTATTTATAATATGGTATGCATATGTTGTAAATATTACCTTAAGTTGTACGAAGGTATATGTGTATAGGCATAATATAATATATATTTTATACAAGTATATATATATTATATGCAGATGTATATTACGGTAAGTAGTACATTTATATACACACATACATATTTAAAATATCACAGAGAATAATAAAACGATTATTTAAAAGTTGCTGCTGCTGATTATATTTGTTGTAGGTGGTGGTGGGGTGGGTGACGGTGAGAGAGAGATGATGGGGGTATATAATATTGTTACTGGGGTGGTTGGGAGAGTGATGATGATAGGAGGAGGATAAGATCCGCTGCTGCTGACTGTGTGACTTGGTTAGCTGACTTATAGTAATGTGATGATGAGGATGATGATGTTGGTAAAGTGGGACAATTTATTGTGTGCGCACCATGAAGCCAAGCCAGGTCATCATTTTATTCTGCTGCGGTAGAAGAGTACTTACTTTTATATAAATGCACGCTATATTATTATATAGTTGTGTATACTAATAATACGCACACTTTATCCAAGTCTTTGCAATAATGGGCAATGGGGGACGACCTCTGGGAATTGAGCAGAAGTGATGGTGGCAACCATGATTTGGATCATGGTGATAAAGAAAGGAAGAACAACTGTCAATGGTGTAGTTTGGATAAGGTAAGTGCTACCATCTGCAATGCACAATTAAGTTTGAAAGTTCAAGTCAGCACAAGTTTATTTTTTCTTGCAAATTTTGGCACTGATAATAAAAATGTGTCTCTGTTACCGTTATTTGCCATTGATGATGCTGATGATGATGAACTCTGATTGAACGTTTGCAGCTGATTAGGTAGCCCATATTTGGTTTGACTTCTGGGGGGAGTGGACACTGTGGATTTGGTGCTAGGCATCGGCGCTTTGGGTTGGATAGGCATGGAGGCAGTCATATTGTACACGTCATACAGCTCCACTGTACACTTGATCGTCATTGGGGAGTAGCTCTGGTGAATAAGAAAACTGAGTGTGGACATGGATGAGGTGAGTTGCTTGCCCTTGTCACCAGTTCCGTTCTTTCTATCCCCATCATTATTATCCTTCTTATTCAACCCTCCTGCAATACTACTTGCACTGTTGCTTGTTGAGGTGGTTGCTGCTGTTGTAGTGGAGGTGGTGACGGTGGTGGTGTATGGGGTGGTATTGTACCTGATACCACCACCACCACCGGATCCTCCTCGCACTCGTCCACCTTTTTGTGTGGGTCTCTGGTCTCTAGCATTCTGCTTATCCGTTGCCGTTTCAATTTTCGTCATCACGGAAAGATTTACCTGTCCATTCGCCATCCAGTCATCCATCCGTATAAAGAATAGTAAAACAAATAAGAAGGTAAAAATTATTAGCCTATTTCCCATTCCCCGTCAACTCATCCTCCATCCTATCTTTTATTAAAACCAATCAGCCTGATGAAAAATATGCTGAAGCTCAGGCCCCGAGAACCCGAGACAGAGACGAAAAATTTATAAAAGAATAAATGGATGATGTATCCCTCCGCGTCCGCCTACTTTCTTTTGGCTCATCATAAGGTTTACATAATACCATAATACACACAATATACACACATTCCCAACAACACATCACACAGATTACATGTTAGATTGGGCATAGGGAATTGCTTGTTTTATTATGTTGACTGAAAAATAAGACGGAGCAATGGGGCGTGCTGAAAGCAGAGTCATGTTCCGAAAGTAAAAAAAGAAGAAAAAAATAGAAGAAGCATTGGGAATGAGAAAAATAGAGAGAGAGAGAGAGAGAGAGTTACAGAAATTTTTGTTTGTTGTTGCGTTTGTGCTTTTATATAAATGTATGTATGTCGGTGGGTCGAGTTTCAATTGAATCCATTGGGAAATTGTTCCATATTTCATCATCACTCTTTTCTTTTCCTTCTCAGTTTCCTCCTCCTCATCTTTATACTCCCTTTTCTGTCTTATAAACTGATATACATTTTGTATTGCAACTTTTTGTGATGTTTGAGTTTCCCATTTTAGAGTGGTGAAAGTCTAAGAGAAATGAAGAATCATAATCCACGATGGTGAATATGGTGTAATGCTTTCCTCTTTATTTATTTCTTTTGTCCCTTTATTTTTTTTATTTCTTGTTGTGTATTCGGATCGCAGTGGTTGGTAAACCCATAATATCGCAATGGAATCACTTTCTCTCTAAAAAGCTTAAATCCGAAAAAGGGATGGGATAGAATGTGGTGTGGAAAGATGGATACTTGGTTTAGTTGGTTTCCTTGTGTTTGAAGAGAAATTGGAATAAAAAACAATCGGATTGGATGAAACGAGAAAATTCAATACATTTTGTTTTGCAAAAGGAGGAGAGGAAAAACGAGGACGGAGAAAATAAATAAAGAATAAAGCTGTATGAAAGAGGGAGAGGGAGAGAGAGAATGAAGACGGGCAAAAGAGGACATTGGGCCAAGACTGGAATAATAATCACATGGAGAGCACTTTTGGCGGTTGATGCTGCTGTGATGATGCTACCCGGTATATATATTTAATGTTTTGTATATTGAAAACTGCTTCCGGCGGCGACTACGGCGGTTGTAGTGGCATGAGCAGCAGCAGCAGCCATAAATGTATAGACATATTTCAAATATTTTTGTTTTGAGTTTTCTCTTCGCTGCTGCTGCTGCTAGAATGTTTTAGTCCATCTCTGCCTTTTCTGTAATAATAACTACTAATGTAACTATACGTAGCGGATTTGGGTTTTCTCCCTTTTCAAATGAAAACGATGGTTGAGGGTTTAGAGAAAGGAGGAGGAGATGAGTAGGAAATATATATACATAATAATAATATGGAGTTACGGATTTTGGAACATTTACATATTATGTGGTAGTATTGTTTTGAATGTTTTGTGTGTTTAGGGTTTGGTGTGGTAATGTTTGGAAAAGAGAGCCAAGAAAAGATAATTATTGAATATTATGTGTTCAGCAAGGACACGTAAAACGAGCAAAATATAATAATAAAACAAAACCAGTAAGACTTGCCGTGTGTGGTTTGGCTGTTTATTCAACATTTTAAATTTGAAACAAAAATGTTCTTTTTTATTACCCGTTGTCCATTAATAAACCAGGTGATATTGGGTGCCGGAAACGTTCTCTCGATGGAACAAAAGGCAATTCCGTGATCACCAGGATGGTAGCTCAACTCGTTCAAGTACAGTTTCGGATGATCATAGCCAATCACTTAAAACCATACCAAAAATTTGTTTTTAAAACAATATTGCTTACAGTCCTTTTTGCTTGCATTGTGTATAACATATGTGTATAGCTGATTTGCATAAAATTCACAGCTCACTTATGACTTCAATATCCTTTGCATTCTCCAACGTCTGAAATGTTCCCTCTGCACTGATGACACATTTGAAATCGTCCATTCGTTTCAAAAGAAATGTTTCTCAGGAATACACTGTGCTCGTCCGACTGGTTTACCTGTGTTTCCATAAAAAAACGAAAAATGACTCAATTTTATCCATCCCATTTATTTATTTTTTTACTGAAACTGAGCAGCCAAAAGGAGTATACACACACATAAACATGTTGTGTTTGAATTGTACACACAAAAAAACACACTATATAATACATCATACAATATGTATACACATATGTCATATATAAGTCCTCATCCGTAAATATTAGATTTGCAGCTACATTAGCCAATTTCATTCTTTGAGCATCTCTTTTCTTCTCTCCCAAAAGTCAACTCATGCAAGCGGACATGAATCCTTTTTTCCTTATCCCGTGTTCACTGTAACTTATGCTATACCGCTGCAACGTAAATATATAGGAAATATATAAATATGCATAAGAACATTTTATAGTCCTTTCTCCTCCAGTCACAAGAAGTGTAATAATAAATACAAAAAAATGTAATATTTTGTTTTTTGCAAAAAAAGTAAATTTGGGGAAAGTTCGTGAAACACAGAGAGCAAAACATTTTTTTGTTCAAACAGATTTTAAAATTTTCAGAAAGGATTGGTGTGTGCTTGTGTCCACTGAACCTTCCCATTCCCCCTGAGAGTAATCCACATACTTTGTAGCTTACTTAACTGATGACTTTTCATACGGCTATATAAAGATGATTCTCTGCTCTTTTTTTCCGCGTCTGTTTAAACAACAGCACAAACAACACAACTACAAGTTCAACAGCCACATAAATAAACAACATCAAGAAATCATCATTGTCATAAAAAAATGAACATACAACAAACATAGATACATGAACAAATGTACATATGCATATGTATTTTTACAACCCTGCATATATTAAACATTATTATTAGTATATTAGGTATACAACATATAATATGTTGAACATATATAGCCAAGTATTTAATCGTACAATGCATAGTTAAAAGAATAAAAAAGTGATCACACGCGAGTATGCTGTTGCTGCTGCTGCCGCTGCTGAATCAGCAGTGCTGATGATGACTGAATACAGGAAAAAGGTGAGCAATAATTCACGTCTTGTTTTTTTTCTCTCTCTCTCAACGAGCCAGTAATAGAAGCGTTGTTGGATGGTGTGTGTAACGAGAAAAACAGCAATCCAAGTTTTTACGCAGAACGAGGCGGAAAGCTGGAAGAACGTGAGATGAGATGCTTTTTCTCTCCACTCTCTCACGCTAGCTATGTATATTACTATACATACATGGATCGTCGTCGTCGTCAGCGTACATGGATCATTCCTCATTACTTTCATCACTTGATGCATACATAATCTGGCCATATGGAGCCTAATTGAATCCTATCCACTTTCCATCCAACCGTATATCTACGCAGCCAGCAATCTCCACTTCAACCCTTACTCAACCTATAGTTTTTATATAAAGGTATACCCAGCTTGATCGTTAAGGGATTGTCTAGACTACAGTCCATATTATATAGCCCCATATTGTACTAAAGGGTTTATACACAAGGGATGCATGTTATATCACTTACGTTTTTTATTCACTGTAACGTAACAGATGAACGTTCCCCTGAGTCGAGTCGAGTGAGTACAAAAAAAGCGAGTATCAGAGTCAAGTGAAATGTTCCTTTTAAAAATGTATAATACCAAATTGTGTAATGTAACCTATCTACAAGTTCTCTTGTATTTTTTTTTATTCTAGTGCATGAAAAAAAAATTATGGTTGTCTGCATTTTTTCTCTCAATATATTCCAGGCTCTTCTAGTGTTCCAAGTAAAAATGCTGCTCCTATGTTGATGATGATGATGACTATATATATGATTTCCCCTAACTTTCTCTTCTAGGTTTTGTTAGAGCATCAAAGCAACTTTTTTTTACAGTCAAAAGCAAAGAATTTATTCGGGTAATAGAGAAAGAGAAAGAAAGAAAAAAGGGGACATAATTATATATGCGTCTTGTTGACAGATTTGATGAAAATGACAAAGTCACAATATAACCATCATCATCTCTCAAACAGCTGCTGCTGTTGTATAAAAAGGATATGAAAAGAAGAGAAAAGTCGGAACAAAAGTAGACAGAGGGAGAAAAAAGTATATCAAAGATTTTTTTTATTTTTTCTCTTTTGAGTGAAGCAAAGGAAGCATGATATTATTACGATGATGATGATGATGATGCGATCTGATACTGTTGATGTGCATGTTGATGATGGGGTGATTAAAAACTTTTTTGATGGTTGCACACAAGAAATAGTGTCGTAGCGAAAAATTAGGATATTCTCTCTCTCTCTCTCTCTCTCTCGAGCAGTCAATCTGAGAATAGTTTTTTTGTTGAGTGAAGTGTGTATAGTAGGTATGTTTATTATATGCAGTGCGTTTGCAATGATTAGTGCCATCATTAACAAGAATTTACGGTAAGTATACTCTAACGAATATGCATAGAGAAATAAAAAGACACACAAAGCGACTTATTTGACAAAGGAGACTATTTATATACATATACCTACATAATATACACATATATCTAGCTACTTTCTTTCAACTTGGTTCTTCTCTGGAGAATTTTTTTTATTTTTTTATTTCTGGCTGGAAGTTGGAGGAATCTGTGGTGGTGAAGGGATGATGATGATGATGTTGATGGAAGGAATGGAGTTTACAAGAGCCTTCTTTTGGTTTTGGTGGAATGCTTTTGCTGCGATGCTCTTTATTTTCCTAGCTTCCCAATGTATCATCATCATCATCCTCCTTTGCAAAACAGCGGTGCTACTGCTACAAGAAGAAGAAGCAGAAGCAGCAGCGGAAATAGATAAAACCATATTTCTGTCAGTGCCAACAGCCACATCTTCATAGTCATCATCATCATTTTCATCGTAGGAGTCGTTTTCATATCATCATCCTCATCTTTAACCGTACATTATATATTTTTCTACACTGGAGAAACGCTTTTCTGCCGCCGCTGTGTTGTGCGTAGAAAAGAGGAAAAGGAAGTGGGTTGGTTTTGGAGATGTGGATGAGATGAGGATGAAGTTGAGTTTTGGAAGTTAAGTCTTAAAAAACGCAACTTTCTTTTGCAAGCAGCAGAGAAAGGAAAAAAAGGAAAGAAAATAAGATAAGCCGCTGCTGTGACTGCGCGTACTCTTTTTTTTCTTGGGTGGCTTTGGAAAGATAATAAACGAAAAGATTTCTGGTAGTATAGGATTTTGGAATTTTCTCCTTATTTTACTCTACATATTATTCTTGCAAAATTTCTCTTGTATTTTGACGAGCACTGAAGAGTCATCCATGAAGATGAATATAGGCTTATATAGGTAATTAATTATTACAAATGCAACAATAAAAGGAAAGATGATGATGTTGATATGATGGTCGTAAACTAAAATAATATGCTCTACTTTCCCAAGTTTATGGAATTTTCAAATGCATGCTACTAAAACGGAATTTAGAACGAAAAGTGGGTAATGCGAAATGTTTCTTGTTGAGATGCAATATTGCCACATTAATTTAACTACTTTAGTTTTTTAAATTCGTGATTGAAGGTAGTTAGTGATGCTATTATACAGTGGTATAATGAATCACACAGCAGGTCAGAGGAAAATATTATTGCTTTAATTGTACCTTTTGACTCTTTTATAATATTGCGTACCACATGCTTTCCCACCATCACCGAATCCTTTACAGATGCTATTTGAACAACCATATGCATGTGACTGTGACCGTTGCGCCATGTGTGTGAGCTGTTGAGCGTGGGATTTGATGAGGTAATAAAGAAAATCCTAATTACCCTGCTACTATTCTTCCTCTTCTTAAAAAAGGAGAACAAAAAGCAAGTAGTACAACACAAGTGTAGAGAGAAAAGTATATAGTGACCTTGCTCATTTTAGATTTGTAAAAGACGCGGCATTCATTTATTTATTTCGTCGTTTCATGAACAACTTCATGTACATTTTAATGACATCAAATGTAGTCCACCAGGGACACACGAACAACCAAAAGAATCACCTATGGTCTTTAATGGGTTCTTGGGACAATTCGCGTCTTTTTGTCTTAAGTCGCGTCTCTCCAGTTTTGTGAGTATTATCAATATGCTACGCTATGCTGCTTTCACTGCAAATGTGAAAAATATTAATGTGTGGGTGCTTTACCACTGTAAAAAGATCTAAAAGTAGAATTTTTAGAGATGAAAATGGAACTACTTTTGTTGTATAACATGCCTTTATAAATTGTATGATAATGATGATGACTGCATACATGTGTCCCTGTGTTTGTATGTGTCCCGCTGTGAAATCCATTAAGAAAACTTTGCCAGTTTCATTTGCTTTTACTTCCAAAACTCCACCTCATCTTATTATTTGCTTTTCATTATGACTACTACTACCACACTACTCACTACTCAGTTCATCCTTTGCTACCTTCTTTATTATGTCCCTACCTCTTCTTACCATATAATATACTGTTCGTGTGAAGGAGTAACTTTACAAATTTAATTTGTCATTACAGTAATTTTCGTGTGTGTGTGTGTGCGTCTGAGAAAGTGTGTAATGGAAGGTGTGGTACAAGACACAACACAAAACAAAATTACAGCAAAGGCAAATTGTTGAATTGAATAGATGAATAGCTCATGTGTACTTAAGGGATCATTCATATGCGTAAAGTAAGAAGGAGTTAAGTGTAGTAAGCTTTATTTGATTCATTTTGTGAGGGAACCGGCGACGTGCGTCTGTTGTGGTGTTGACAAAGTGGAATAATAAAATGTGTGATGTGATGTGGTTTCTTTTCAAAGTAAATGTTATTTTGCGTGTGAATATATATTATATGTATGGGTGTGTGTGTTTGTTTGTGTGTCGTGGGCTTGTTCCTGAAAAGATTAGTCCATCTGTATATAGCAAGTTGGGCGAGATTTGAACAGGCATAGTTTTCTCCGTCGAAACTCTAAAAACATAATGTGTGTGTTGTATGTGTGCTAGTGGTCTGGTCTGGTGACAATTGACGACGTGACGTGACACAAAAAAGGAATCAAAATCAGTTCCACTACTACCACCACCACAATAACAACCAGTTGTGTTTGTGCTACTATACAACTAAATATGTATTCCATGTACTTGTATAACAAGCAGGCATAGGAATTAAGGTATAACAACCATTTCCTCGTTGACAATGACAAGATTACATTTTGGAGATTTTGGCTGGCTCGGCTCCTTTTTTCACTCCATCTGTACTCAACTCCACTCCACTCCACACACACATAACACATTTACAACTTAAAGAAGAATGGAAACCAAACCACAACAACCATGCCATATGGCGACAAAATGGAATAAAAGCCTTAGAAGAGGAAAGGAAGGAAAAAAGAAGAAGAAGAAAAAACATGTATGCACATAACACACAAATAACAAAATATGTATAAAATCATTGACTGCTTGTCTCCTGTTTCTTCGTCTTGAATGTATTTGTACTTTCAACAGCTTCTTTGTCCTGTATATTTGTGTGGCCTATATTCAAAGTTTTATATTTCCAACCAAAGTACAAGTAAAAGAAGAAGAGGAAAACATTCTACAGTATCACAACAACAACAACACAATTTTATTCAATCCTCCTGTTTTTGAATCGAAGAAAGAGGGAGAGAGAGAGAGAGAGAGAGACGGAAAAGGGATTTTCTTCAAGGAGCAAAATAAAAAAGACTTATATATTTTCTCTAGTTTTCAAAATCGAGAAAGTGGAAGAAAAAGATGTTTCTCTCGCTATTTTTTCTGCTGCTACTTTTGTACTACTTTTTGTCATCGCTTATATACTGCAACAGCTACAATAATAATAGTTACACTTTTCCTTACGTCAACCGCCACGCCATTTATGGAAAAGGCTTGTTTTGGAGGCGCCTCTTTCGGAAGAAACCGATAAAATTCCTCAGAGCCCCGGTACCATTTCACCGCGTACAGGGAATCTGTTTCCAAGTCGTAGTTGCAGCGAAGCGTAAGATCCTCTCCGCGACGGGCATATCGGGGACCTTCCAACTGTACATCTTTTACTCCGTCTGAACCTGGAATAAAAAAATAAAAGAAGTTCTTAAAATTCTGTTTGCTAATAGCGGATTAAAAGTAATTAAAATCTTAAGCAGCAAAACTAGTTTGAGGTTTGCTTTTAAAACTTTTGTTTGTACATTTGTTTTTTTTCTATAATATGCGGGTGCGGGTGGTCTGCTATATAGTCAGGTTGCGCTACATGCCAAGAATCTGTCAACCAATTCACTTTTCACTTGATATACTATGCTCACACTTGCGGAACCACAAGAGATACTGTACTATATATACACAAGATACATTGAGAGTGAGTTGAGTTGACTTCCGTTCTCACTCCGTGGGATAGTCGAGCCGAAAAAATCGGTTTCTTTTTATTTTTTGCTTCGGTTTCATATATTTTATCAACGAAAGAAAACATATTTTATGGAAGGTCCTTAAAAACGTTGTATCTGTTGTGTCATTTTTTTAGGTACCAATGCGGAATCATATTTTGGATTGCTTGTAACTAAACTTACCCAACCCAGGCGAGAATCCGATTTTTCCCTTAAAAACCCTTGTCAAATTTTTAGATATTTGACCATGCATGTCTGCTCCTGTTCCCTAAGAAAGCTTTTTATAAAAAGTGAAAATGGACTATTGAAGCTAAGTTGATGTAAAGCCGATTTCCTTCATGGCTTTCTTCCTTTTTTACTTACTGGTTGCCTAAAAGAGAAATCTAGAGAGCTAAGTGATGTGGTGCATCCCTCCATGCTTCACTTATCGGCTTGGATCCACACCACCACCACAACCACACACATATATACTACAACAAAGACTTTATATAATAATCTGCTTCAATGTCATCCAGTCACGTTTTTTTTCTCCTGAAAATACCGAGCTCTTACCCATTACTCGATCACTCCATATATATGAGGAATTGATAATGTGAGGTGGTAGGTGTATGATGTTGTAGGTGTGGTGGCTATGAAGGATACGCATGTACTACATACATACCTCATTTCCTGCTTGCATGAGTGCGTTTTGTTTGGTTGTTACTGTTGTGGTGGGTGATTTTACCTCGCCTCAAGGTGAAACCCAAAAAGCTGGATATGAGAAGGAGAAGGACAAGCTTATGTACAATGAAAAAAGGGTGCATTTTTCTTAAAAAGTGGCAGTATCCCTTTAATAATGCAATCCCTCGATGCAATCTCCGCAAGCGATTTTTTAAGAAAAAAAACCAAGAAAAAATGGTGTATGCACACGAGAGACATCCAGATCAACACACAAAAAAAACGACACAAAGAAGGGAGTAAACGGGAGTATATAGCAGAATAAAGACAACAGGCTATGATATATGGCAACTCTTTCAAACATGTGTGTAGCTTCAGGGATACACGCGCTATTTACTACGAACCTTACACTGGTTTTTTTAGCAGTTGTTGCTGCTTCTGATGGTCGCTCGCTATACCGCTAAAACTGTTGTAAAAAAATGCATTAAAAAGTGTTCACAATTTTTTACACAATTTATTGCCTTTCTCCTTTAGCAAAAATGGCGTGATGACAGGAGACAATCTTCCATATTTCATCATGGCCACCAAAAAGATATCAACAACACCAAAAGCACCACTGCGTGAACGTTGTGAACGAACCAAAATTCCAATTCCCTCCACAACACAAACTGAAAATATTTTTTATTTAAAAAGCGAATGAAAAAAATGCTTTCACATAATATATTTTTACTCTTTTACAAAAAAAATGACAAGTAGATATGTGTAGTCATTGTGTTTTTTCACATGAACGTTCCCCTCAAACGCAATATAAAACTTATCATCTCTGAAGGAAATCTTCTTTTACTACCAAAGCGAAAGGATTTTGAATAAGTTTTACTGGTTGAAAATTAACTTTTGTGGAATGAAGGATATACCTACGCACTTTTCTTGATGTGGTATACCATACACAAAACACATACATGCAACACCACCACCTCCACGACCAACATGAACGCATATGCTCTCGTACAATAACTACAAGAGTATCTGTTAATTAATCCAAATCCAATTAAAATATTTACTGAGGCGTGTGCCTATATATCCTTTGCCTTTCTTTCTTAACCCTTTTCCCCCTCAAATTATCCCACGTCTCTGTTTACGCCTCTATGTGTGTATTATACCCATAACTAATATATAATATCTACTTATATGGGAAATTTACATTCAATCTCAATCGGTGGAGGAGCAATTCATCCGCATCTCGTTATGGTACATCTGTCTACCACCTCCATATCCCACCCAACCAACACATTTATTCAACTGTGTCTTGTTCCTGTGCAACTGAGAAGATCTTTCTCTCTCTCTCTCTCCAGATCTACTCAACTTGAACCAAAACTCCTAAACAAGTTCCTTTCTCGCCTTTATGCTTCCTCTTCTTCATCTTCCACCACCCAGAAAATAAATCTCCATATTTCTCTCTCTACTTCTTCTTCTTATTATTTAACTAAAGTTCTACTTAGATGGATATATAAAAAAAAGAAATAGGGAATATGTCATAAGAGGAAGGTAGAAAAGCAGTAATAATATAAGACGAAGATCCTACTTGAGTGCTTAACCAAGCAAAGGAGCAGGGAGTTTTAGGCAGGCATGACACAAGGAAGGAGAGAAGTAGTAGATGAAGATGATGTTTTTTCCTTCCTGTTTACTTACACACTTACTTACAACTCCTCTCCAATCTCCAATCATCATCATCATCATCCTCACCATCACCATCACGGTCGTCTTCTTTCTTCGTCATCCACTCATCCAACCACCACACACCACCCTACTAAACCAACCCGTCACACAAGCATGGCATACAAGTTGAGTTGAGCTCATGATGCATGCAGTCATGCATGACTGCTTCCTTATATCCTTTTATTTTTTTACTACCCTATAGCACCACTACTATTTATTTACTATTATGAGTTTGTATAGTGTACTCTTTTTTTTCCGCGCAACAAAAATATATACATATTTTTTTTACTCTGAACTGAATGTATGCCCAGTGAACCTGTCATTTCTCATTTTAGATGCAGTGTGTGGAGAGTTTGGGGTATCAACCAGAGTACAAAACGGACATATGTATATAGAGAACACATAAGGGTGGCATAATGGGAACATGACATGCTTTCATAAGCTTTCCCCACACACACACACACATATGTACATATACCTAAATACAAACACTTTGCCTATTTTTAAGATATGAACCGAAATGAAAGGAAACAACAAGGAAGGATAATAATAGTAAAATGTACGTATTTTTCACTACTTTACCAGATCCACACAAAATGGTATGCATGCATATTATATACAAATTGTTGTCTGCATTGCAGCCTACCCCGAAAAAAAATGTTCCATTCTTTGCCGTCTGTATTTGATTGACAAGTGCAATCAAGCCGTTTTCTTGAAACTAATTAACAAGCTTAACAAACAATAAACGAGGAAACAGAGAGAGATAGAGAGACAGAGTATAAATGTGTGTCCTTTTTACTATTACAAAATGAATGACTTGGGGAAAGAAACAGTTTAATCCTTTAGTAATTTTCCGCATAAAATTGTATGAAAAGGAGAAAGATCTGAGAAGAATACTCCCTTTTTGAGTTGAAAAACAAGTTGAACTCTTTTTTTTTGTCAAGTCAAGAGCAAGTCCAACACAAAGCTAAATAGAAGAAGAAGAAGAAAGGACAAAATGTTTCGTGCTATTACTATCATCATTGTCATCATCATCATGATCAGTTCTGTTTGGGTGCTTCTCTTGAAAGTCCTCTCCAGAAGGATCGTGCTTTTCTCTCTCTCTCTCTTTCTCTCAAAAGCAGTTATACCAAGAAGGACAGGGCACGGCATTATTTCCTTTTTTTCCTCTTGTCCCTTTCATCACTTTTGGCATGACTCCCGAAAGACGCAAAACCACACAGAGTTAAAAGAAACATACCTAAAAAACCCAACTAAAACTAAAAGAAATGCGAGTACGCCTATTACGACATGTAGACAAGACAGCATTTTTTGGACAGTATCGCTCTCCCACAAATATTTACTTTTTCTCATTCCATTCTCATTCATGATCATAGCCATCAACATCACCAACCCTTTTCCTCTTTGGCTATTTGCATTTAGTGCATTTTCATGTGCCACATATTATACCTATGCGCCGGTGTATTTAGGTATATGAACATCTAAAAACACACATAACAAGAAATGTAACAAAAACCATGAAAAAAATAATGTTTTTACATGTTAACTATGTAATAATTTAGCAATTTACAGTGCGCTAGTTTAATTTTATTTTGCATGCTTTTAAAAACGTATTTCAACTTACCCTGAAAAATTAGACCAAAAAGTGTGACTAGAAAGAGGAGCAAGTTTGTTGAAGATTTCGCCATATTTTCCCCTTTCTTTTTCCTCTCTTTTGGTACAAAAATAATGAAGTATAGGGAGGTAGTATATATTTGAAAGCAGAAAAAGTGGACCAAAGTCAAAATGTCATTTTTTTCGGAATTTTAATTGCAATTTAAAATTGCATTTCCATCATCCAAAGAGCTCTGCTTTTATTTCTTAGGACCTTATTCTCAATTCGTTTTGCACTACAATTTCCTGCTCCCTCGCGTGTCATTATGGTGTTTATTTAAACTTGAATCTTTTGATTCTACTAAATTCTAGCAACTTCAAACACAAACAATGAAAGTCTCACAAAAGATTAGATTTAATTTTGTTATCCCAAAAGTTTTAGGTTGCTTGTGTGAATGAATGCGTGTGCATATAAATATATACTACAAGAGCAAAAGCCCACACCGGTTCCCGAGTACTGCTGCTGCTGCTTATACTACTTCAACTTCCCAAATTTCATACAAAAAGTTCACGACATCAACGCATAATAAATTAAATCCACTATCTCCGTTTTTTACTCGAGAAGAAAACGAGAGTAACCCTTTCAGGTCCGCTACTCCTTAGGTTTATCTGTCTCCTCTTTGTAGTATTCCTCCTGCTGCTGCTGAATGGGGCTAATATGATTGCTGACATCATCACAAGTGGAGTAGTAGAACATATTCAGTGTCCTCACTTTAATCTGACAGCTGGAGTGAGAGAGTGAATATACTTAAGTGAGTCCTCCGAGTCCTGACTCCCGCAGAAAGCAAAAAATATATATAGTCTCTGTTTGACTTGGCTTTGCGTGTGTGTCTGGAGAAAGCTGATAATAATGAGCACGCTTATATTTTATTATCCTGCCGTCACTTGGAATAACAAAAGGCGTCACTTGAACCAATCCACTCAACACTCCACCGCTATACTACCCTCCAAAAAACTTCATCTCTAGTCACAAAAGAAAAGATCTCTGAGAGATGAAAAAGATGATGTTGATGATGTATTAATGAAGTGAATATGATTAAGGAGAATATTAAGAAGAAGAAAAGTGTTTTCCCTTTGTGGTTGTCCTCTCCTCTTTTTCACACAACCTTGGCCTACACAATCGCCTTGCGTAAAAGTTTTCTGTGTGTTGAGTAAGTGGCATACACACTGGAATAGAATAAAATAGTCCCCTAGGCCATAATAATAATCTATTTCATCTGAATCTCAAATAAATCATCATCCTTATCATCATTTTCATCGTCATCCTCATCAAGTGTAGTCGGACAAGAATAGTCGTTTTACCGCTATCAACACCACTGCCGCCGCCGTCACTGGCCCAGCTAAACTGGATCTTTTAAAAACTAAAACTCTGTCTCTTTCGCTCTTTTTCTGCCTCTCTCTCTCTCTCTCTCAGAGGGGTTTCTTCGTTTCGTGTTTCACCCGAAAAAAAACTTTTTAATTACTTTCTCCTCTCCTCCACTCAGTTCAGTCAAGACGGGAGTCTTGATAAATTCGGTAGCTGCTTCTTTCAAAGCAACTCTTGTTTCCTCTAAAAGCTCTGCTGGTTTTAAAAATGTGGAAAAAAGGAATGTTCACGATGAGCAGTTGAAGAACCGGGAATTAATAACAATTAAGAAGTATTCTGTATTCCTTTTAGCAAGTTTTATTTCTTTAAGATAGTTCAAAAATAGGAAAAAGGACACCACACAACATATTATTATACACTACCGCCATTGTTGTTATTGCTGTTTTACGCTGCCACCCCCGTATACCACTGCCCTGGGAAAATAACAGTTGAGAAAACAGCCTTATTTATACTGTACAGCGTTTGTATATGGATCTCTTTATCCGATACGATGTCGCTATGCCGTATTCAAAGAAAATAATGCATAATTTGCATTTAATTTCTATGACTTGTTCTTTTTTTCAAGGGATTGTTATGTGGCGTGGAGATATGTTATACTGTGTTTTGCGAGTGCCGCTGACAGCAAACCGGAGGAGTAGTAGTGAGAGCAGCGAAAAGGCACAACAGGCACAGATGCTTACTCTCTCCAGGGAAAAGGTATAAGCATAGCAGCTCTGAAGAAAGCGAGAAGAGAAAAAAAGTCCAATGAACGGTGTAACAGGAAACCAAAGGCAGCTCTAAACCAGCAAAAACTGAAACTGTGCACTTTTCTCCAGAGACACAAAAGAATCTTCCTTTTCTCCTGTTATGCTATCCAAGTTAGTTATGATACGAGAGAAGCCTTCTTTTTTTGGCTTGGGCCACCACCACAGGGAAATATCAACACCACCGCACATACAATACCAAATGCAATACAAAGTCACAAAAAAGTGATATATTCAAGTGGTTACAGCCTTACATTTGAAACGTTTCCAAACATCAAAGCAAGACTAAAAGTATGTAGTAGACGTATATAATATGTATTTTAGGAGTAGTAGCAGCGGTGTGTGAAGAGCCGAGAAATTTTTCTCAAGCTGGTTTACGATATTGCGATCCCTTTATATATTTGTATACCTATGGTGCGGCTTGACTTGAGAGTTGCCTTTTTTCTTGCTTGTCTCGTCGTTCATGCTCCTTTCTTTTTTCTTCTTGGTCTGGTCGGGATGCTGGGAAGATCAAGACTGAGCCTGGATGTGAAACGGTTCCAGACCTTTATTCACAGCTTGTTCCTTTCCATCTTTCATCAACCACCGCATCCTTTATGAAAATGAACTCGTAAATTTCAACGGCATGGTGCACAAGCAGGCACCATCATCAGCAGAGAAAACACAAGGAGTACTATAGTAGCAGCAGATGATTATGATGATGTGCTTCTGGTGTTGCTCGTAGCAAGGGCGTTACTTAACAAGCTAATTTCATTGTGATTGTGAGCAATATCCTTTTTGTATGCTGCTATATATATAGTCTACATGAGTCTATATCCACCTGCTGGAAAAGGTCTTTGGGTCTCTTCATTAAACGACACGCACATATGATTGTATGATGATATTGATGATGGTGCTAATGAAAACTAGAGAAATAAATGGGTAGAATAAAATATATTGGATCCTATTTCCGGATATAAGATAGTGATACTTTCAAACGCACGGATGCACCCACGCATTAATGTATGTATAAGTAAAATGTATATACATGTAATATGCAACAATTACTACGTACGCACCCAATTCTATTATTTTCAACGACTTCGATATTTTATTGGCATTTTTGTTGAATGATCGTTCCCGTTTATTATTTTTATTGGTGGTACACTTGACTTTCAATTTCTCTTTCTCTCCTTGTCCCACTCTTTCTCTCTGAAGAAGAACGTCACGCCATAAATCTCCACTGGAAGAAATTCCTCGACAGATGAACATTTCAATGTCTCTCTACATAAAATTGTAATTTTTTCTTTGTGAATGGAGGAGTGTATATGGAGTAAGCTGAAACCAGAGAGAAATAAATGCTCATGATTGTGATGATGATGATGAGGAGGAGGAGGAGGAAGAGGATGATCACAAGGATAGCTGTGAGTTTTCCATAAAATTCCAATTTGGCACTGGAGATAAATGCAAATCCAATGGCTTTACTGCTGGTACTGAGAATCCATCCAAAAAGTGTGGTGGTGATCGTCATGCTCATGAGAAAAAACAATACTTTTTGCTTACATTTTGTACACTTGGTTTGGTTTATAGCAACATGAAAAGGGACGCAGCGACATTGAAACAAGGAGAGAGAGAGAGAGAGAGAGAGAGAGAAAAAAACTCAAAGAGAATCCCATCGTCAGTCAAGTCAAGAACCATTATCTTTGCCACTAGTATCTATTTTCACTCGTACTCAACTCCACTGAAAATATATTTATTTAGCATTTAAGAGCATCTGATTGTGATTGTAAGCACTGTGGAAGTTTCCTGTCCGAGCTGCGAGACCGATTTTCAATTATACGGCCAAAACATTCAAACTGATTCAATAATGTGTCGGCTTGCATTTATGTGTGTATGTTTATATAGTGCAGCCTCCTCCTGTCTCTTTCTCTTTTAGAAAGGGTTTCAATGAATCAAAATGCCCCGACAAACAAAGGCTTCCCTCTCTGTTGCTTGGCTTGAATAAGCTTTCCCAGGAAGATGAATTTTTTTACCCTATATTTACTTATTCGCTTTCACTACTGCTAACATACATATATATATTTAATATATATTTTATTATCACCACTTGAATTGGTGGTGTGGAAGTGTAGAAGCAACATGGCTGTAGTATGACGTAACATGACAGATGCATAATGTGTAACTGGGAAAGTTCATATGGAAAATCAGGATATCAGCCATAATATATCTTCCAACGGAAAAAACTGTACCTATACAGAGGTCCATTACTGATATCTATTCCCACATATGGACAACCCCTTTGATGCATGGGATCAAACCCGCTGGCTCTTGTACATTTTTTTTTCTCTAAAAATAACACAATATTTCGCTTGATCAAACACGAGAAGGAGAAAGAGAGAGAGAGAAAAAAAAGAAGAAAAAGCAACCCAGTGGAAAATGTGTAGCATATGCTGTATACCAAATAAGGAGCAAGACTGTTACAAACCTACAACAACATTCTGTATTTTTTCCTGAATGCATGCATATAAAACACTGGGAGCATGTGAGCAATAAGAAGGAAGAAACAAAATCCAGGGGAAAAGAAGATTGAGACAAGAAAAAGACAAGTATAAAAACGAGTACATCATAATCATCATCATGATCATCATCTCTCCAACCACAGTGAATACCACACCACATACAAAGCACGCATATGTCTTATCTAAGCACTATATAATCACAGTAAAATGAATCGTAAACCGTTGGAAATTTAAATGTAGCGAAAAGTGGTAACAGGGAAACGGGAAAAATACTATGCAACATGCAGCATGCATGCATCAGATCAGACCGACGCGACAGCTTATCTTGTCCCCTCTCACCATAAACTATAATCTTTGTTGGTGTACGAGTTAGTGATAATCAAAATATTATACACAAGGAATTTGCAGTAGTACATCTTCTTGTCTTGAGGGAATGATGACGGACGGGAAGACGATATGAAAATACCGTTAC
>JAITYZ010001528.1:0-15527 GCA_027744595.1 Paronellides praefectus | reverse complement strand
CACGATATATCAACAGATTTGCTGGACACCAAAAACTAATAAAGAATTTGTTGCACGCCAATACCTTTTTTCTCTTTTTTGTGGATACGTACACATCCCACTGATTGTTTTTTAAACAAAAACTTTTTGTTCTTTTTTCATTGTCAATCATCAAACGATAATAATAACGGGATGCTAAAATTACATGGCAAGAAAGAGAAAGTATTTTTTTTAAAGTTTTCCATTTAAACAAAGAGTACAGTGTGTAGGAGGAGGAGTGGGAGCGGAAACGACATCGCCATTTTCATACTGCAGAAGGTCATGAATGAAAAAAATGTAGGTCAAAGTTGTTGATAGATTGCGAATTTAGATTGAGACAACATAATAATAAAACACACACACACACACAAAGAGTAAGTAAAAATATCAAACAAAAGCATAACAATTTGGATTAAAATTTCCTTCGTGAGCGCCCCGGTTTTTCCCTAAGTCAATTAAGTTTCCTCCACTGTAGTAAGTTGGTATGCACCGTTGTTGCGGGATTTATTATTAAAGACAAGCACGTCCTCTTGATTACAAAGTATGTGTGTGCTGAACGTGTGTGCTTTCTCGAACATGTGTAGTGTTATTTCGACCAAGGACGCAGATAGTGGCGAATATTTTTGGGGGCTGTTCAAATTTCAAATACAGCACGAAACGTGTTTGTTAGCTATTCAACAGAGCTGCCAAGAAATTATTTTAATATCTACTGTCTACTGACTAAAATGACAATTTAAATTAGTTGATTTATGAATGACCCCGTAACGGGAAAATTATACATATCATAATGTATACTTAAGTTTTTATTTAAACTGATTTCATATCTCTTTTTTTTATTAAATTATTTTTTTCCAGTTGGGGTTCTATCAAGAAGTGTATTTGACAACCGATAATTAGATGGATAACGAACCAACAATACGAAAAAGGAGGGGGAATGATAACAAGTCAAGTTTATGATTTTAATGATGATGAGCGTTTTTCAGCTTCAATTAAACAAGCTAATTAGTTTAATCCATTATCTTCACAGAAAGAGGTATTATAAACAGATGGTGGGGAAACAGCATGTTACATTGAATGCGAAAGCCAACGTCAACTCGATCATCATCATCATCGCCACTACCACCATAAAACACAGCTATACATACCTTCACAAAAGTCAGTCAATTAATTTTGATGATCCATTCACGTCAATTGCAACAACCATTAATTCAGTGAAGCACAAAATATGAAGCATGAAGAAAGAGTCTTTTGTAAAATATGATATTATTTTACCCGTGTAAACATCTTACGCAACATAAGAACATGCTATGTAGGTACGTAGATGTGAATAAAGGGGGCTACCTGAATGAAAATGACGATGGTGGAGATGATGTGTGTGTCTCTTGCTACTCCACAACCTGTGATTATATCTTATGGTAGGATCATTCTAGATACAAATGTCAACAACAGATTTTCTCATGTACAATGCAATTTCACACTCCAATTTAGCTGTAAGTGCCCTCTTTCATCATAATCACGATCATCTGCTCTCGCAGTGAAGTACGTATAAGTGTATATATAGCTAATATAATAGGTGTATAGCCAAAACATTTTTTACCTTATTTTTCTCGCTCAAAACCCCATCCAACCCAACCAATTCAAAATAAAAATAGTGGCAAGACAATATTGCCAGTTTTTATGAAACTTAAACACTAAGCCACATTCTCGATTTTTTGTCTGTTCAATTTGGAGACACAGCACAGGTAAAAAGAAGGAAGCAGAGTGAGTGAAAATGGGTAATAAAAAATGAATAGGATTTTCTGTTCGCTTTATTCTGTGTGTCTGCTCATGTGAAGTAAGTAGAATCGGAAAAGCTATATTCTTTAGCAACCTTTTTTACGGCTCACAACTCTTTATTGCATGCGTGCTCCCATTATCACATCACCAATCCATATATTACCAATACATATGTGTATTATATTACAATATACCTACCATGGTTGTAATTTGGCAGAGAGATAGAGAGAACGAATGATCTAAAGTGAGTGAAAACTCTCAAATCACTTTCTCATCATCCATCCCACATTATCAAGGATCAACAACATTAACATTATTATTATTATGGTAGCATCATCATCATCAGCAGCAGCCCCTTCAACCTTCAGAAACACGCGGGGAAGCAAATGAGTTCTGACAATTCATACATTAGAATAGGTATAAACACCAATTCTTTAATTATATATACAAAAGATACAAAAACGCATACATACCTCTATACAAGCTATAGGGTAGCTTAAAACGTATTTATGTGTGTGTTGTGTAACAAGCCTTGTTTGATTTTCAATGTAACTTTCAAAATGATGAGCAAGATTCCTTAATAGAAAGCTCTTAATTATAGCAGCAAACTATGGGGAAATGATGTCGATTTGCGATTGTGTACATAAGGCACCATCACTGACACCACAGATGTTAATAACAATGACAGGCGTGTATTGTGTACATCTGTCTGTTGTATTAGATAAATATACACTTCTTTTTCTTCATCTATCTGCTGACCTGACTTGACCAGGCTGGGCAAAGAGAAAGAGAGAGAGAGAGAGAGAGAGGAAGCGAAAGAACGATACACGTCATTCTTTTCTTGTACAATAATGCAATTTAACAACATCAACAACTTGCTCCTTGTTTGGTTCGTTTGGTTAATAAAGTACTATACTTGTTCTCTTTGTGTCGACACCACCACTGCATGGAATTGAAGGAGCGCACGTAGACAGAAAAAAAACCTTTCTTTTTTCTCTTTTCCTCTGTTTCTTTTTTTTACCGTCGTTCCACACACCAAGAAGGTCTTTTTCTCTTTTCTGACCTGTCAGACAAAAAACAAGTTCGTGACTTGACTGCGTCTTTTGAAAAATGGTAAAAGTTTTTTCTCTTATGTTCCCTTTTGCGTATATTTTTCGCTTGGTTGTGTTGTCTTCTTTGTAACATGTTGAATTAGCCATGTTGCTTTGCTGTGAGTATACCTAAGTGTGAGTTTACGAGAAACGAGGTGCTGGTTACGCCAAGAGTAGAAAATGCATCTATGGTCATAAACGTATCAGAGGTTCAGACTGGACTGCCACTACTAATTCCATAAGAGTCGCAAATTTTTTGCAGGATTTTTTTCGCAGAAAAAATGCATGAATGCATGTACACATGCATATATACTATAAATATATATATGTGTTTTATATATATTCAGATCTGATATTAAGTATGTATTCGTTTTCCAGAGAAGAAAAAGTGAAAGTGAAGTACCTTGTCCCTCGTCGTTGTGACCAGACAGATTAAATTGTATGTACATATGTTATCGCTGTGTAAAAACAAATTATTTTACCATTTTAGCACTGCCGCTCCACACGCTTTTCTATATCATTTTATGTGATGTAATGTGTACTTGTATTGAATTTAGAGCTGGTTTTTTTTCTGTTTTATCGCTGTGTAAAAACAAATTATTTTACCATTTTAGCACTGCCGCTCCACACGCTTTTCTATATCATTTTATGTGATGTAATGTGTACTTGTATTGAATTTAGAGCTGGTTTTTTTTTCTGTGGTTTGGTGATGGTGGTTCGTGTTTCATGTTACACAAAATGGGATAAGGGTGTCACTAAAAATATAGTTTGTTAGTTTGGCCTGTCCATTCGGTCACGGTGTGTTATGCGGTGTGGTTGTTTTTATCATTCATTCATCAAGCATTGTACATCTCTCTCTCCTAACCGCTATACCTTCTGGCTCTTTATCCATCCACGTAACGGGCATTGTAAAAATGTAATTCCTGGTATTATACTTGTTCCCCGTAGAAGACGCAAAATTTATAGGACTACAGTTTAAACACTTTTACTACTTTACTTCCTGTATTCCTGTGAATTCAATGGTACGACGTGACCAGGAATTTACAAAACTTATACGGCTAACTTTATTACAGAGGGCAAAAAACGGGATGGTTACAAGCTACCAATTTCTAGTCTCTTCTATGCTGATGGACAAGGTCACTATTCACTATTTCCAGAGAAATTGCAAGTTTAAAATTTTCATTCTGAGAAAGATATCGGAAATACTTCTCTGGGAATTAAGGTATAAGATAAAGTACCATGAACTACACAGATAATTGAGCTGACGTGTATTTAGTATTTTTTTTCGAAAGTGAAGGGAAAAAAGTGTTCATCGTGTGTCACACCTTTTTTATCTGTCCATTTCCTTCTCTCTTTCTATCTCTGTAAAAATGGAGAAATCTCTTTGGGAGTTAAGTAATGAAAGTTTAAACGAGTATTCAAGAGCGTCTCACATTTATTGTGTTACACACAAGTCTCTTTTGAGTCTACCAGCAACTAATGTGTTGCTACATGGCATGCACAACCAAGCACGCGGCTAAAACACGACGGACAGATAGTTTCGGTTTTTCCAAAGGGTGTTCTCTTCTTGTTCCAAATGTTGGCAAAAGTCTAGTGTCTTATCTTGTTCGTGTATCAACATCAACCTCATCGTTGTAATCATCATCATCATCATCACTGTTATCCTACTCGAGAGTTCACTTGACTTTGTTCTTACTTTTCTGGAGAGTAGTAGTAGCTCTTTGGAAGAAACGTGCGAAGATGAAGAGGCACATGAAAATCTTTCACGGAAGAAGTTACTTTTCCCTTATACCTATATAGCTTGTTGGTCTCCAGATAGAAATAGATAGATGCATTATTCTTTACATATGTATAACTACACAATGGCATTAGGCTCCCTGATATGATATCTCGGCCAAACTTATTTCCTCTTTTTCCCATTTTAACTCAAAATGCCACTTCACTAGTAATGTCGAGACCTTACACGAAATTCCAGCTCACAAAAAGAGTAGAGCAAACCAAAAGTGAGAAATTTTGCCTATATTTTCCTCAACTGCATGTTCTCACACACAGTTTTGTTACTGTATTCCTATTACAACTACTACTGTAACGTAACTAAAGCAAAGTTATCGCTTGGGCATCATCGTCGCCATCATTATCATCGTCATCATCATCTTCTCACCATGAACATGGGAGCATATATAGAGCCCTCCTATTACCACTGCTTCCACCAGCCCAATAATAAATGTCAACCCAATTTTTCCCTTTCCCAGAGAGTCATTCTTCCTTGCCAATATAAATCCTCCTACATAAACTCTATCTTTGGATAAAAATATTACTTGCACTTTTGCAATTCATCGACTTATTTTATTTTTGCACGTTCACAAGTAGTTTTAACACTCTCTGCTTGATTTAGAGTTTAGAGACTGAGAGAGCAGATTTTTTTCGCTAGTGCAAATGTTGACAGAAACAATTTTCACAAATTACCAAGAGAATCAAGTCAAGACTGTGATAATGGAGTTGATAGGAGAGTCAGTGATGATGATTGCACCACATCACCACCATCATCCATAGAACGTATGTATATATATATCCCTAGGTCCAGATTTCTGCAACGATAACAGGAAATAGGGTGACACACGACAGGCAAAACTTAACACCGTTATTTCCTCCATCAGTCTAGTAGTCTGTGCAAGAGTCAGAGCAGGCCAGGAAGAGGCAACAACCCAAATCATATAATATACATGGCCTAAAGGTCTTGTAGGGATTTTAGCTCATCCACAGGAGTCGTTAATAACGAAAGGAAATCCAATGAATCATCATGTTCTCTGCTTGAATTTGCTACTATATGGCTAGGTCACCACTTTTTATATAATCAAGTTTATCAGCTTCACTCACCAAACGAGAGAGAAAATTTTGTAGATGTATAATAATAATAATACATATTATATTAGGTGTACATATGTGTGAGTTGTCCATGCATAGTTTTCATATGTCATGATGTCAAACCCGAACTCTCGAGCAACAGCAGAAACACCACCAATTTATGAAAAAGGAAAACTAGACGGAAAGGGGTTTTATACCTTAGCAAGCAAAGCAAAGTGCAGAAAAACGGTTATAGAACCACCATCACCACCAGCAGTGAAGTGGAGACCAATTCCACATGTTGCAAACAGACCTGTGATGCCAATTCATGTAAATTAATGTGAAAGCCAGGAAGCAAGGGAAATGACTTTGCTCCTGTAGCCTGTACCATACATACATATATACATTACTACACTGCTCATTCTCAGCTTTATACTTTACTTTATAAACTTGTACTTTTACTCAAAATTTCTCAGTAGTAGTAAATAGAGCCTAGTGAGTTATTACATGTTTCACATAGCTATTTCATCATCAACAAAAAGTAACAAACTTGAAATCATTTTCCTACACAAAACAGAGCAGAAAACTCAACAAAAACGACACACACACACACCCCAAGACATACCAAACGTAATCTCTGTGTAATGTCTTGTGTTTTGTGTGCGTGCGTGTGTCTGTTTACTTGCTTTATGCACTTGTTTAGTCACACACAAATATTTTTATTCTCCTCTTCATCTCTAACTACCAATTTATCTTGTGTGAATTGGTATAAATAGCACACTCCTCACTGTTGTGAGTTTCAGCTTTTATTCCCTCTATTGCCATTCAAAGCATTTCCACTTAACTCATAATGCTCGCAGCTCAATCTCACTCGTAAAATGGGCTCTGTAAATAGCACCACTATCACCGTTTTATCTTCAACATAATCCCATATCATGACACATCTTCTCTCTCCCTCCTCTCCCTTTACTTGTGTACTTACTTTAAATAAAAACACTGCAGTTTTACACATATACAGCTCGTGTTTTGCTCTCACTCAAGCTAAATGGATAAAATTAAATAAATAATAAAAGTAGACTCTCTCAAACAAGCACTATTACAATGTAAAAGTGAAATGAAGAAGAAAAAGAAAATTGCTAAAAAAAAAGAAAATTCTTTTTTTTCTCCACTTTTCATATCAGCAACAAGTCAACATTTTATTGCTTGCTCTCTACCTCTCTAAACAAAAAAGGAAACACAAAACATTTTTTTACCCTTTTCCCCCAGAAAATAAACAAGATTACCACAAACTAAAACATAAACACGACAGAGGAAAGAAAACAATAAAAAATGTCCTCTTCTTCTATTGTAACTATTTGACTTTGTTTAGTACTTCTTTTTAGAGTGGTATGAGCAATAATAGAGCCAATAAGTCAACAAAACATAAAAAGTAATAAAGAGTAAGCAGCAGAGTCGTTACAAAAAAATATATATCCACTTTTTGTTCGAAAAGCATCGGTACACTACAACGATATATATATATATGCCTACGTGAACACACTGCCGCCGACATCACCACCAGAAGCAGTACCAGGAGAAACACTGGAAGAAAACTTCCAATAAAATCAAACAGGAAAAGATTTTTTAAGCAAAACAGGCAAAACTTTATTTTCTCCTCTTTTTATACAAAAAAATATCAAAACTATGCAGAATGTTTTTTTTTCGTTTGATACTTTTGCTTGCTATGTTGCTATTTTGTACTTTTTTTCATACAAAAGTCCCATGTACATAACTTTGTGCATTTGAGTTCTGTTCTCAACAAACCAAATTCTAAAAAAAAACTACCAGACAGGACGAAAACTTCGACAAAAAGAGGAAAAAATTCTTTTACATGTAAAATAACGATGATTTTTTTCCAAGAAGTACAGTATAGCAACGGTAGCAGCATGAGTTTCACTTGGGTAGTTTTTTTCTTTAGATTATGGAAGTTAGCAGCAGGAGGACAGCAAGAGTTTTTGTTTTCCAGGGACTATACATCTCTCCACTGTTTTGTGCATACAAGGTATGTATAGACATCCGCCGACATCCATATGTGGCTAGATAATACTTTAAATTTCATATTATGTGTGACGACAGTGCCTAAAGTCTACAGTGTACATTTATTTTTTCTTAAAAAAAAGGAAAACAAGCCACAAGGAGGAAAGAAAGTAGATGGGATGGGAGCAGGAGCAATTTGTCCAAAGGGTTGCTTCCTTTGCTTCACGTTTTACTATTTTCACTAGATTATTATTGTCTTGAGATTTATACTTTAACCGCTGCTGGTGTTCTAGATTCAGCTATGTACATATAATATGCATAACACAGCAACATACGTTGGTAGGTGGCAACTGGCAAGACACACAAGCGAGTAAAAAAGAATAACATGTGGTGTGGCGGTGGTGGTGAGAGGACAGGGATGATGATGGTGGTGATTGTAGTTTTAGTATCGTATACACACTGTGTGGTAGTAGGTAGTAAAGTAGTAAGCAGTAAAGAATTACCTGTGTACTGCAATTTTTTCTTTCTCTCATTCAGGTAGTTTTTTCCTTCTTAGTTTCTCTCAGTTTTGTGCAAACTTGCTGGATATTTCCGCAGAAATACATATAGGCTATTTATCAAAATTTTATCGGGACAGGAAATCGAAAGTATGTTGAATGGGTGTGTTCCTCTCCTGCTATACTTTTTCTTCGTCTTTCACTTTTTCTGCTACTCTCTTGACTCAACTCCCCCTTTTCTCTCTCATTCTCTGTTTCTCACACTACCCATATATTTATCATGATTATTATTTCGTAAAATAGCAACAATGAAAATATGCTCTAGGTATGTTTTTCTCATTACTTCATTCTTTCACAGCCTTGCGTTTTTCTCGCTTGTCATATGAACATACTTATTATTATTTTGGAAAACGTATGCCTATAATTTTTCAGGATTTTGGGAATTAATATTTTTCACTTGTATGAGTAGGCGTGCAAAAGGCTTGCATGTATCGTGGAAGGTGACCTTGGTGTGGAATGATGTGACAGGTACAGGGCACAAAAAGCACATACCACCATTAAACACCATAAAACCTTTTATTATCCCTTTTATTTCCACATTCAAATGAACAAATGTGTCCAGGAAATGAATAATAATTTCACTTTTTCATATTTTATGCCTGCATAATATACTTAACATGACATATACATGGGCACATACATTAATACCCGTGTCTACCTCACACACAATAGTGCAAAAAAAGTGAAATGCAAACTTGAACGTGATAACACCAACACAATTTTACATTCAAATCATGAAATACACAAGTTGCAAAGGAAAATGGTCATACAAATAGGTATGAAAGTTAAAGGAATTCGTTTTCATACACCTTAACCCATATCATTAACTATATCAGAATCCAACGTATCTGCAGTGTTAAAAACCTGTATTCAAACAATATTTTGTCACACCAAAATAATTTTCAAGTGTCACTTTAGTGTACCAAAACGATTGACAGAAAACATTCCCAAATCATAGCACTTTCCCCAATTTTCCATGTCCATCCTCAAGAAAAAAACCTACCATTCATATAATATGTAGGTAGATACCTAACTTGGCTTTAGGTGTGGTATTTCTGCTGCCAGTCTACCTATTTATGCATAGAAACAGTCGTCTCCTCCGTCTGAAAAAATGTTATATTGTTCCCCAGCGTTCCGTTATGCACCTCGCTTCTTTTTTATTTTCCTGTCGTCTTCTTCTTCACGATGCCATTCATTTTATCCGCTATTTTTCTCTCTCTCTCCATTCTATTCCGTATAAAAATGTACTTGCATGTGGCAAAAGCCAACAAGAACAAGCCACGCCAAAGAAGAAGAAGAAATATATATTACGGCAATCCTTCTCTACCCAACAATGCCAGAGAAGCGCAGTTAGAGAGAGAGAGAGAGAGAGAGAGTAGTATAGATATTCCCCAAGTCGTCAGTTTATATTCAGTACTACTAGTTTACTTACTCACTCTTTCACTTTTATTTTGTGGTTTTTTTTACTATTTTATTGTTCTCTGTCAGCCTATAGGTATGCTCCATCTACTATGAATTTAGGTATATAGTTTGCTTACAAATATGTTTTTTTTAAAGTACTTACACACCTTGGTTTTTATACTTCCCTTTATAATAAATGTAAATTGTCTCGCCTTTTTCCCTTTCCCTTTAAACCCCCCGACTTTATGTCGACGTTTAACCAAAAAAAAAGCCGACCCCACCTTTACATATTTTTTTACTGCTCCATTTACTAACTGTTTGTATAATAGTGGTTGAAGTAGTAGCGGCTATAATAGTAATAATAATAATAATAATCACCCTCTTCGTTATTTTTGTAATGGTTTATACATATGTATAATAAATGTAATAAACCATATCCTTCCATTCTACCTGCCACTCTTCTTGAGGTTCGGGAAGAAAAAAAATTACTCCCACAATTACCACAAGTATGTATAACCACTGGAGTAGTACCACTAATAAATATATTCACTCACCATTAATTTTTCCTCTTTTTATGTCATAAAGACTAGCATAACTTTTATACTTTTCTTGATAAGTTTATTTTTTTCCTAGAAAAAAAATAGAAATTAGTTAATGGATGGATGGAAGGGTGAAGGCAATAACATTACACGTGCAATATATAAAAGCATTTATTTGTGGTGGTTGTAAAGCAAAAGTGTTACACAATGCATTTAGTTGATGATTATTCACATACTCGATATACTATATATTTCTTTTGACCGAGAGAATTCTGATCCTTTTAATGGACATGTCATAAAAAGTGATTCACTGATAGCCTGTAATCATCATCATTATAGTCTTATGTTAGTACCTATTTATTATTATTACTACGTGTTATGTTTAAAGAAGGGATATAATGTGGCAACAAATTACAAGGAGAGTATATTATAAATAATACCTAAGTACTTCAAGATAATGTAAAAGGGCAAGGGCAAAGAGAGCAATTGACATAATGATAGCTTTTTTTTATTATTGCTTTAAATACAAAACACAGGGGAAAATGGAAACTGGTTATGTAAGGCTTTTCTTAAAGTATGTAAACAAAATGAGGTTTTTGAAGTTTGAAAAGCTCTAAAATAACTATTATGATTATTGGTTTTAGTTACGCAAGCGAAATTGACATGAATTACAGCACATGCTACATGCCTGACTTCTTGCACTATTTGGAAATGCTCAATTAAGATTTCATACAAAACTGTAAAAAAAGTGGAAGTTTTGTTATGATGTGACAATGAAGTGAAAAAGGAGCAGTAGTGTTCATGTACTGACTATATAATTATACAATGAGAAGGGTTGTATGGGTAGTAAGCTATGTAACATTGTGTTATAAATTTATAAGAGTTTAGGAGAACGACAGTTTGACTCACATATGATTTAACTTGTTTTACGCAGGCAATCATCATCATCAAACGATCACGAAATACAGTGAAAATTAAGAAAAGCAACAGAAGACCGCATTATGAATAACAGCTTGTTTTATTTTCACCATTGTCACGCATAAAAATAATGTACCTGCTGCTATTAACATAAAAACGACCCATCCATAATTCCTTCTACTTTCACCGTCCCTTTTCCACCTGCTGTCATTCATTTTACTTGCGAATCATAAGTTAAAGTTGCAAAAATGCCTTTAGGAAAATACAAAAGTTGGACATTTGTGTGTACCTATTATATGTTCATTATGCATTTCCATTTCCATTTCATTCCGCCTTTCAAAAAACCCCAAACCAAGAGCAAAAGAATAATAACAAATGTGTAGTATTCTCCGTATTTAAAATAAACAAAAAATATTGTTTTATAATATTATTTTCAACTGTGCAGTCGCAGTTTATTCCATATATTTTTTTTTGTGTCATGTCATGTCATGGAAAACAAAACGTACATAATGTGCATTTGTGGTGGTGATGCCAGTCAACTTTTGTGTTGTTCCTTGGTGCTGTTCCACGTGGAAAGTAATAATTAAAATGAATGTATTACTTTATAATTACCACCTCCTTTGCCACGACCTCAACCAGCCACCTCATCAGAGAAAGGAAGAAAAATAAGGTTATACAACCTCACCACAACTTGCATAAACAGTAATGTAAGTAAGGTAATATATAGGTATACAACAGTAAAAATATATAAACTTATGTAAAATTTACACAACATCCGTGTTCCAAAAGATTGTGTGATGGTTCCTCTTGTTTCGATTATTATTTATTATTCCTTTTTTTGTTACATGGAAATGGCACAACCGCGCAACACATATTTTATTCTTTTGCATTTATACTTTTTTGATAGTGAGTCGCATTCTTTATTATTTCGCTAATGTGAGTTGTGTACCGTAAGACCATCCTACACTAAAAAACCATAATAAATACCTAAATACCTATATAGCATTACACTAGGTACATAATTTGGGTAATGGAATACATTTATTTTGAAAATAATCCTGAACTCTATATAACATGTCAATATACCTACCTATTCACAACATTACCTAAATATCCCTGTGACTAGCAAAATAGTCATGTGAATCAATCTGATAATCACTGTAATAATAACCGTCCTGATTACTCCGACTGCTGTGTGTGTGTAATATATAGGTGGCAACTAATAACCCCTTTTAGTCCATTTTACATCGTAGGTTTTTGTAGCCACAATAGCACAATAACCCTTCTCACAGCCAGCACAAAAGGCAGCATTAATAAGAATGTATGTACCTACAAAACTATTATGTCATATTATTATTATTACGCTCCCATCTACGGATTATACGTAGGTATATAAACATATATATTTAAAAAAATTCCTACTAAAATATTTTGATGGATTAAAGTCTATGAATGAAAAATTGTGTTTTAGCGTCCGCTCTTATTATTTTCAAAGTCCAGTCGGTACATAATATTTTGTATCGTGAATATCGTGATCGAGGAAAAGAGCGAGAGCGAGAGAGAGAGAATATATGTGCCTACATACATAGATTACCGTGTAACCTGTTAAATATGTGGGGTGCTGTTGGTCTGATAATGATATGGTGGTTTGGTTTCCTTGAGCTTGGGGTTTTGGTTTAGGCTTAACTAAACTTATTATGTTTCATTCCAATACATTCACCGAAAATCTCCGAAACAGTAGCAAAAACACATACATAAAATACACGCAGTCCTCAACCTAAGCTTTAAACTAAGCCGAAGCAAAATTGATATGATGATATTAAAGTATGGCTGAATAGGTAAATATTAAATATGTACATAAAAATAATCTGGTTCTCTGGGTCTATCCCATAAGCTTTAAGTATTTAAGGTTTCGTGTGTAATATCCCTACAACTTTTTATACCTTCTCCTGTATAGCTTTATTCGCTATATATTTTAAAGCAAAATCACAGCTATATAAATAGCACATAAGCAGAATATCAAGTGAAGTCATGAAGAAAATCAAATGAAATGTGGTCGTACTGCCTGCCTCCTTTTCTTTCTTTCTAAAGTCATTTTCCCTTTTTATATAAAAATGTACCACTTACAGAAATCACTATTACCCTAATAATAATAGCAGAGAGTAGCAGTAGTGCTGCTTAAAGAGGAAGTAGCGTTTATTTCCTTTCTGCCCTTTTATAAACATCTACCTACACACATTTTACCTTATTGGCTATACATATATTTGTTATCCCTGCCACCGCCAGCGTACTACCACCATCATATCACAAAAAGAGAATAAGGCATAGCGTATCGGGTATTCAAAAACAATGCAAACAATGGTATAAATCTCTTCTTTTTTTCTTGCTCTCCCAGGATAAAAATCTATCTGCATTTTTATGGCAATTTTCTTGCTTGCTTAGTTGGTTTTTTTTTTGCTAAGCTCAAAGCTCACAAATAATGGCCCTTTCCCTCACCACATGTATATATCTATATAAAAATGGACCTTTTACTGGAAGACTAAATATATAGTCGTCTAGAATAAAACTTATTACCTATATTTTTATCGTATAACTTAGCCATTGTACACCTACTTCTATCAACGTACGTATTTGTTTGTATGTACGTATGGCTCATTCAACTCTTCAAGGAGAAAAAACCAGTTGATGGTATGATTGCATCTCTGCTTTTTTGCCTGGGGATGTTATTCAATTCGGCGTACTTACAAGAAAACTCATATCTACACTTGGAGTAAACATGAGTGGTCAGTATTGCTAATAATAACTAAAACGTATATACATAGCATCACCGGGAGCAGCAGTGTTGGAGTTGATAGTAGTTGTGGCTGTCAACGGGAGACTTACTTTCCCAACGGACTACTCCAAAAGTCATGCTGGTTCTGCTTCCTATTTTTTCTCTCTTCTTCTGCCATCACCATTGTAGTCGTCGCCATCGTCTTCATCAGAGATTTCCCTTCTACTTTCTTTATTACATATTATTTGATTTTCTTATATTCCCTCTTTCAACACTCGGGAACATTCAACTTTTCCATTTCTCCGTCAACATCAGAGTATGATGATGACGATGATAATGATGATCGCCATCTTCATCATCATCATCACTTTATTTTCTCCAGCGGAATTATCGTTATTGCCAGTTATTTTTACTGATTTCATACGTTTTCATTCTCTCTAGTCAATCCTCTATACTATCAATTTATTTACCATTTTTCTTATAAAAAACATGCCAGTTATTTTTACTGATTTCATACGTTTTCATTCTCTCTAGTCAATCCTCTATACTATCAATTTATTTACCATTTTTCTTATAAAAAAACAGCAAGACGCTGCCAAAACTCCTTTTCTATCTATTTTGATAGCATTTCGCTATCATCATCAGCCGCAGCATCCATATAATATGTATATCTCTAAATACTTATTTGCTCTTCATATAAACCCTTATACATCTTTCGTACCATACCTAAATACATTATGTCGCTATATACTACATTATTATTACACGTTTTTTATGAACGTGTGATGATGATGATGATAATAATAGTCATAAATACACTCCCTCACACGTGAAATGGATTACAAGAAACACAACTACTGCCAAAGGAGAAAGTGAAAAAATAATATTCGCTTTTTTCGTATTAACTTTCAGCATCTTTATTCCTTTCTCCAGGGGGAAAGTTGGAGCAACATTCTTCGGATTCGACATGTGAGAGAGTGAGCACAAAGTAAATAGTACTGAATAAGTAGCATAATACATACCTATATACAAGTATATGTAGAAAATGAGAATAGGGAAGAAAGAGAGAGAGAGAGAGAAAGAGAGAAGCCCAAATATTTTTCCCATTGGAATTGCCTCAATAACGATAACTATACAATAAAAATAAGGAAAATAAAGAAAGGTGTAGGAAAAGCCAAGGCGAAAGGCTCAAGTGCTTATAGGCAATATGGGGTCCTATCTATTTGATTGAAAAACATTGAATAGGAGTAGTAATTCCCTGCTTTCTGCTCAAAAGTGTGTGTGCGAACAAGTGTACGTGAAAAATATTGACAAATAAGTAGAAGAAATATATATTGAGTTTTTTTACGCAAAATATATATACATACTATATAGAGGTAGTATGCATATACTATATGCTCGGATACATTCTTACACATAAGGCGTATATTGACATATATACGTACTCATCTAGAATATAGCCCAATATATTGCTTTAGTTTCTCTGAATGAGAAGAGGAAAAAAAGTAATGAAAATAGGTAATAATAATAATAATAGTTATGGTGAACGAAAATAAAGGAGGCAATGTACTTTCACCGGACTTTATATAGTTAT
>JAITYZ010001527.1:1916-19538 GCA_027744595.1 Paronellides praefectus | reverse complement strand
GGAACATGACTGGTTGTAATACAAAAGGTTACTTTCCAATCTGTGATAGAAAAAGCATTGCATATTACGCAGTACATAAACACTTATCGATACTCTGTGATCTTTTCTATCACATGGACGTGTGCGTGTGTGACATGTACTATTGATAAGTAAGTGTTTGGAAATTCACACCGTCACACACTCGCACACACAAACAGGCATTCCACTTGAAAAGCATACACATATTTTGGTTAAACCTAAAACCAAAGAGCATCATCATCATCATCAGCAAAGGAAGAAAAAGCGACCGACAAGTTTCTGGTAGCGTTGGAACAAAATATATTGATGAATGTTTTTCGGCTTGTTGAGGAGATTGAGATAAACTTCTTCAAGATATTGTTCCCTCTTATTCTCCCCCGCCGTATGTAAAGCAATGCGACTATAGTAGGTAGCTGTATAAAAAAAATACATTGCACAAACAGTTTATGTATGTATGGAACTTGTGCAAGTAAAAAAAGACGAAATGGGATCGAGTTATGGAGTACTCCGGATGTTATTTGAATATATATTGTGCACACACATCTGTATGTCATAATACATGGCATACCACGTTGTTACATAAATACATATTAGAATGTTTATCCTTTTCCTGAACAAGCCATGAGAGAGAGTCGGGCTTGTTGGTGGTAGTGGAAGTGGCTTTTGCCGTTTGGTGGGCCATCATGATCATCATCATCTTGTTCACCGCCGTCATCATGAATGATCATTGATGTTTGTGGAAAAAAAGGAAAACTTATATTTTATTGGATTGGTTGACGGAGAATTCGTATTTTATGAAAGAAATGAACATGGCAATTCATGAGTGACGTGTGGAATGCGACTAGTTGATCGTCTCCTTTTCAAATGCAAACCTACGATCCGCTCTTGTTTCAACAATATCATTCTACACACAAGCAAGGAATTTATTTTATTATAAAAACAGTCTATCCAGTTTGTCATCGTACAAAGTCTGTAGCAACACACCAAAAGCAATAATCATTCTATCTTCCTTTTCCTCTTCTTCCTCTCTCTCTCTCTCTCTCTGGTGGTGGTATAGTAGTAGTAGTTCGCAGCTTATTACAATTTCTCATTTGGCACGTTTCCGTATGCGATAAAAATCCACATGATCATTGATATACATCTTCTCTACTGTATTATTGACATATTCCATCAGTAGTGGCATAGCGGCATAAAAACCCATTCTAGGAACCACAATACTATGTATATATTAATCTTTGCATATCTGAATATTTTCTTGTGTAAATTTCAAAGTTTCTCAGATCTGTGGAAAAAATAGAATGCGCATTTATATGATTTCGTTTTGTGTGTGATTTTGATTGTCTTTCAAGTTTGACTTGAATATCGCGAAACTAACTACATAACAGAGCGATTGGATTGAATTTATATGCTACATGCCAAGAGATCCAATACACTTTTTTATCATTCTTTACTTTTGAGTGTCGTACATACATTTAAACTTTTTTTTCTCTATTTTTACATTCCACAATATCCTGCCTCATTATATATGTATATCCCTAACCCCTCTCTCTTTCTCAAAAGTTAAATTGATTAAGATTGGCACTGTGCTCGGCTACGAGGGAATACACATCCTAATTCCTTCTTGAAACTAGTCTTGCAATGTCAATAAATCCCATGACTTTTGGAAATACCCATTTATTTCAAATTACTTATTCATTTCGCATTGATTTTTGCTCCTTTTTATTTTTTGATTATTTGATGCGCTAAAAAAATTGCGATATGTATAAGAATTTTTTAAAAGTAAGTTGAAAACAGAGACAGATTATATCACTAATGATTTTTCCAGTATCATTTGGCGTTCTAGATTTAGAGAGTGACTCTCTGTGCGCAGACGCAAAAGCTTCTGTAGTTGTCAGATCTTTAGTTATACAAACAAAGGGACAAGACATGACTTGATGTGCCACTCTGATAATTTGTAGGACTTTCAGGCGCCGAGCGCATATTACTGCACACTTGACTTACTTTCTGTCAGTGGACAACGTACATCTACACACATTGTTGTTGTGGTTTGTCTTGTACATGTACATATTATATGCATTGGAACATTCAACAAAGTCAACTATACCTTTACCGTGAGCAGCCTTTTGCTTATGCCAAAGGACATGTAGTGTTTATCTTTTCGGTAGTCAAAAAACCAGTGGAGAGCGGTCGACTAGAGACGAAATGGAAATGAATGCATTCCAGCTACTTGTTGTTGTACTCATGATGATGATCAGCAACAGCATCACATCATGTTCATCATCATGAGGATGGATGATGCGTTGTTGGCTTTGCTCCTTTTTTTGTTGGCTCCAGGCGATATTGTCACGATTTTTCAGCCGGTCGATAATGTATATTAGATCCTTGTGACGCTAATATACCCAGACCAAACATTACATCACCTTGAATCATAATAATCTGTGATTTAATACACGGCTATCCGTCCTGAGAAGGGTGAGGGAGAGAAAACATTTTCAGGCAAGTAGATTAGAGAGACGGAAAAAGTGAGTATCCATCCATAATAATATCCAGCGTAACATCATCACCACCACCAATATATAAGACCAACACTGTGAATTAAATACAACAATGCATCATCATTCTCATCTTGGTAATACTCATGAACATTTTACGCCGTCGTCATCATGATCATCATTATCACCACGAACCAACGTATCTTTCATGGAATTATGTAGGAAGAAGAGTCAAGTAATATTTAGGTACCCTTCTCTACCTGCTGCTTATACATTTTTTTCCTTATTTACCTCCAATCACATAACTAACAAGAATCTCATCAGAAGGATCAAAAAGCGAGAGACAGAAAGGGAAGACCTTATAAGAGCCTCATGGCATGTATATAATGTATAATATACCTATTATAAGGTTGTACGTGTGAGTAAAACGATATAATAAGCTGAGAGAGTTGATCCTTGTCTTCTTATATTTACCTGATCGAAATGCCTTTATAGATCCTTTTTACTTTCTACTACATCAGCAATCAGTCAGGATATTATTTGGTCAGCAGCAGCAAAAAGAAAAAAAATACTCATTCAACAAGTTCTTTTTTTTCATCTTTCGTTTACTTTTTCACCTGTTTTAACAAGCAAACGTGTACTCATGTACATTGGGGATGATGATGATGATGCATCCGAGTTCTAGTTTATAGCCACGGGAGTACAGGGTACATCATCATATTATTATATACAAGGCAAACAATATATTTTTTTATTCCTTTCATTTATGATTATAGAGGCACATGCACTCATATTTCCAGCCATATTATCTATTAGGCAAGCAAAATCAAAATCATATAACTTTTATTCCTCACGCGTTGTTATAAAAAAATGCAGAGCTGTGAAGATGTTGTCTGAAGAAGTTCCATTAACATTGATCAAACCGATGAAGTAAAAAAGTGCATCACTCTCTCAACTACACATATATTTTTTTTGTTATGAAATGATTAACAGTAGTGGGATCTTGAAGAGAGAGAAGAGAGAGATGATGATAATCCTGTAAAGTGTTGGCTTGTTGAATCAAGGCAAATTCATTTTGTAAACACGTTTTTTCCACTACTTTAAAAAAAGTTTTAAGGAGTCGTGTATGTGTATCTGGGGTATACTACTGGCAGAAAAAAAGAACAAGCCATTTTCCAAAACTCTACTTCATGTCTCCTTTTCCAATTCCTAAGTAAAATGTAGTATTTCGTAATTCCGTGTTTAGCCCAAGACCAAGAGAAGTGTTTTATAAGGAGCATTGATGATGATGATGTCAATGAAGAAAGAAGAGCATGAAAAGAGGATAGGGTCGTCGGGGGATTTATTTAGGTTGCAGTTTTGAAGTTGAGGGATAGTTTGATGATGGATTGGAAGGCACGGATGTAATTTTTTTATTTACTTTTTTTTATATTGATGATATAACGCGCTAATTTGTATTCACTCGTGGGCTGTACCGTTAAAAAATTTTTGTTGAAGGGAAAATGTTTTCCCTCTACCAAAAAATATTGATGTGTTGAATTTGTCAAGTTGAGTAGTAAAAACATATATGTGTGGTTGTAGACTTGTTGTTGGCAATTGTAATAATGAAATGTATTGCTATTACTCACTTTAAGAAAAAACACTCGACAGAGTGAAGTGAGGGAATAAGAAGTCTTGTTAAATTACTTTTCTATAATTCGTACGTCTTGTTTCCTCAAGTGAGTTCACTCATTGGGAATTACAAAAGTATAAAATTATACTTTCATTGGATTTTGTTACAGATAATAAAAATCTATTTGAAAATAAAACAACCTGGAATAATTTTCTTCTTTTTTAAAGAAAAAGTTTGTATTTTGTGCGCCGAGGGAGTTACTTTATCTGACGTGTGTGGCAAATTTTGATGCATTTCGCAGAAATTGTACAGATAATTTTTTTCTTACAATACGCCTCTCTCTCGTGTCTCATTTTGTTTGACAAGAGTATAAACTGAGCAAAAATCCCTTTTTCCAAAGTATCATAATAATAATGTGTGATGTGTGCATGCAAGTTTTGGATTATCTCGACTAATATTATAAATATTTTGTTGAATAAACAGGGAGAGAGAAAAAAAGCTATTTTTACCCCAGATCCCAATAAATAATGCACTTGCTTGTTGCTTGTAAAGCGTTGTTTGACACACGAGTGACACATTTGAGCGAGTCAAGTGAAAAGTAGCGTGGTTTTTGTAGGTGGGAACTTGGCTTGTATGGAAAGAGAGTTCTTAAAATGTCGATCAGGGTGGCCAATGTTTACCCCTCTACAGTCAGGGAAGTGAATGGATATACAGAATGCACGATGCTATGCACGCATAATGTTTATACTTTTACAAATATACATACATAAGTACATACATAATATTCAGTCACACATTGACTCCTTGGGAGGAACAGTTACCCTTTTTTGCCGTATGGTCAACTCACAGTAATCAGTTCAGTGTAATAATATTACATTTGACAAGAGGGAAAAAGAGTTAAGCGAGAGATATGCAGGGCTTTTGATTGCTTTGCATGCGTATATTTTGGTTGGATGGATGGATGGTTATTATTTGGAGAAGCCTTTGTTTTGGTTACCAGCCTTTTTTCATGGTCTGTTTTCGTGGTGAAGACTAGAAAAAAGGGGAAATGGTTCTGTAAGCACAACTTCCTTTGTTACTTCAATAAGTATACGCACACATTTGACTTTGAGCACAATGTATTGTTATTATTATTATCAACGTAGTTTGTGAGGGTGGCTTTGTAGAGTTGTCTTTTCTACTTATTACTACGAAAATATTATTAATCCGGATACAAATGCTTGTTATCATAACTGCATACGTTTTCCAGAGCACTGGATTCCCCAAGAAAAACAAAACGGTTTTGCTCCATTTGTTGTATTTACACATTTGGAAAATAATAAAATAATATGGGTTATTGATGGGTAAATATATCAATATGGCTAGGCACTTTTATCAATTTAGCCAGTTTGCTTTGTACACAACTTTTGTATCTATTTAATTTGCCTCAGATGTACTTTTAATTGAATTACTACTTTTTACCTACTTTGAGAAACAGGATATTAGACAGCTATTCTGTTTTAATATGTATCAGAGGACAAATCAGAGTTGTTGTGTAATGTTTTGTTTGCCACTGATTTTTTATACGATAGGATAATAGGTATATAATTATTGACCATTAAAATTGGTAGTTGAGGAGAGCTGAAATAAAACACTTGGTGTAGTAGATCACACAGAGAAAAATACTGAAACAAAAAAGGAACAAGTGGACACACGTTGGTGGAGTGCGAGACATAAAATTAAGTAGACTGGTCTCTGCATATTATGCCCACATGTATTGTATTTCTCCGAAAGGGATAGAGCGGTTACATAAAAAACAAGGCAAAAGCCATTTTCCTTTGCGTTACCCTTGTAAGCGTCACACATTTTGATAATAAATATATAATAACACTAGTAAAATGTTCTTAGTAGTTGCCTCTCCAGTTTAAAAAAAATCTTACTTTTCGTGCTGAGAATATCACTTGTTACACATATTTGTAGGTATATATATTTTAGAATTGAGGCGGATTGTAAAGAAGAAGAAAAAAACACTCATTTGTACCACTTTTCTTCTGATAAGCTGTGAGTTATTGGAGTACCTACCTCGCTGCTACTCAACAACAAGGGTAAAATCATACAGGTTTATATAGTGTAATATATATTTAGCAGTGAGCGTGACATATCGTCTTTGAGTATTATGTATTTTTGTTGTTCTGGCAGAGAGCATATAAGCAAGAAGCAAATCTTCACGTTTTTTCTTTCTTTTTGGTATTATTATCGTTATTGCTTTTCCATTTTGAAGTTAGTAAAGTCCGGCTGGAAAGCTAGTTGATTTTTTTACTAGCCATCTCGCTTGGGACCAAAAGCCACAATTTATTTTATGAGCTTACAAATGTACCATCACATACATTATTGAGGACTGCGTATAAAACGAGTCGTTTAAAGGATTCCCATGTCCATCTGTCAGACCGTTTGCGATCTCATGATGGAATTTTTATTCCACCAATAAACCGAATTTCTTGAAAGTTGGTAAAAAAAACTCAACAGCCTTCGTTATAAGTTGTTACGAACCAACGACATCTCTTTCCAAAAATGCGTGTTAATTGGGCTTAGAAACGTATCCCCCAAGAGGTGGAAGGGAGACAGGTGCCTTTGGCTCAGCTTTATTATTTCAGTTCAGAGGATAGTAATAGGCAAGAGACTTCCCGCATGATTCAAAATGATATCCCGTATAAAAGTTTCCATTTAGTAATTTGTTTCGTAAAATGCAGATCAAATCCTTCCTTACACCATAACCGTTTTTATGATGGTTTACCGAGGAAAACATACACATTATGTACTCAATACATGCCTCTCGTTTCTCTCAATAATCGCGTTGAGTTGGTAAAGTGTGCATGCAATGCAATCCACATAACATTTGTAAAATGAGCAGTTTTCCTCTACATTTTCGCCTCATATTTACCAGAATTGCCGTAAGTAGTAAAAGAAAATTTAAAAGTATAAGGAGATGGTCGAGTCATGAAGAAGAACGGTGTAAGAGAAAAAAATAAAATGAGCATGCAACAGTGAATTGGAATATTGTAATGTCTCAACCTACATGCAGCAACAGCAATAGAAAAAAGGAATATTATGTATGTCGTGTGTATTTTTTATATATATGTGTTATATTGAAACTATTTCTCTCTATATATTATACATATATTATATTAGTCTGTCGACAAGAAGTCAATTTCCTTTTTGTTTGTTGTGTAATAAGACTCCTCAAATGATCATCATATGAGCAACAAAACCTATAACTGCTCTGCTGCTCCTCTCATAACACAAAACCATCTTTTCTTCCATCCTTTTTACATTTTACTGCTGCTGCTGCTGATGATGATGAAGGTCCCACTTGTTTTCTGGTTCAACTTTTTACACTTGAAATTATCTCGAAACGGTTTTGGCAGTCGGAACTATTATCGACTAGGGAATATAAAAAGACATGGAGCAGTGTTGTTACTTTTTAGGATTATAGCTTTTTGTGGATAGGTGGATAACGAAGTAGATGGTTGTTTTCAAACAGGAAGGGAAAAAGAAATTATATATTTACAATTACACGCCTGCTTTTTTTCTAGCAATTTTAGAGCTATACACTAGAAATAAAAGTTAACACAGTAGTTAAAATGACTTGCACTAAAACTCGATAATGTGATAAACAAAATCGATATCTTTGTAAAAGATCGATACAAAGTGTCAACACATTTTTTCTTCTTAAAAGTAAAACAAGTCAGGTATATACATAAATAAATGAAATGGCTTATTTTATTTCTCTACTTCTAATTAATTTGAATGATGATGTATCGTGTCGAGAGATTACATGAGATTATTTTTTTTTGTAAAAAATATACATTTCCGACTGCATTACATCCTGCATCTGAATAAATAGAATGCATGATTAATTGTTGGACGAAGAAGAATACATTTTTTTGGATGCAGACAACGAGAAAATATAGAATGAGTCAAGTGGAAACATTTTGGTTCAGCTATATGGCTGTCTTGATTTTGAATGAAGGATTTGGTATAGGTCAAGATTTTGGTATTAACGAGCTAACAAGCATATTATAAGATGTTATAAAATGTGTTAACTATTGTGACGGAAGTCAATAAAAAAGCGTGACAAAACCTGAATTACTAACAAGTACGTATAGCATACAAAATAAATATAGAAAAAAAAGAAAAAAATAATAAATGAAAGAGGGAGGACGGGGGACGTTCGCGGTAAATTTGTGACGACGACGTCTGCTAGCCGTGTTTGTGCATTTTGAAACCATTGTTATGTCGTTTGACAAACAACCAAAAATTACTTTTATGTATTGTAGTGGAATTGGAAAATACACATCGTCGTCACAAAAAAATGTAACATGCGGTGCAGGGTACCTGAGAGGAAACTACCTCCTTTTTTCTGACTAAAATAATACAAAAATCTGTTTGCAAATAGGTGTAAAAGGCAACGCTTTTTACATTGTTAGTTTAGCCTACATAAATATTTGCTCATTCCTTCAACAAAAATAATGTAAAGATATGTATCGCTTATTGGGAAAGGTAGATTACCTATATTTCATTCTCCAAAACATGAAAAAATGTGCATAACATAGAGAGATGTGCATACAAAATGGTCATTATTATTATGTAAGTATAAATGTTATATATGAGGTGCGTGGTGCGTATGGCTTGTGGTGCTTAAAAAAATTTATGTAACAAGCACTACTAGTTTTTTTGTCCAGTTTTTGCTGCGGTTTGATGGATTACCTCTCTCTCTTTCTCTGGATTCACGCAGCTTGTTGTACACCATCTCCTTAAACAGCTTGTTTTTAGTTGTTTTTCTCAGGAAATTACATCCTCAGCATTTTTCAACAGAATAATAGCAAAAGTTTATAATATAAGCTGCCTGCTATGCACCAGCAGAGAGACGATGTGTCATGTCCATTTTTATGTGCATCCACAATCCACATCCACACGTTTGATGTATTTTCTCTCTCTCTCTCTCTCTCTCTCTCTGTCGTCTTCATGTTCTTTACAATTACAAAAGAACAAAGAATGTTTTTTGTCTTCTTGTGTCATGCGGGGTATTTATGTTTATTGTATTTGTGTACATTACATACATAATACTTAAATACAATCTAAAAGTCGATCCGACACCAGCGGAAGCGGCCCGCTAAAGATTTTGTAGGTGGGTTTCCGAGGTGTGGCCAAAAGGATCTGCAATGTACATACTGTGTGTGCTTTTGTCCAAAGTGACCCTTCTCAATCATCGAGAGAGAGAGAGGAAAAAACCAACTATAATGTTACAGATTGCTGCTGGGCGATATATATGAGGAAAAAATTGAGGATGATGACCAAATAGACTTTTACGAATGCTTGTTATGTCCAAAAAAGACACAAAAGAGCGCATATACATCAGATAAGAAAAGGTAGGATGCCATATTCTTCGTCGCACAGTGGGTATCTCTTCTCTCTGGACAAGACCTTTTTTCCCTCTTGAAGGAATGAAAAAAGGGACGGTTTTCTGTAATGCAAGTCCCCACCAAAACACAAGAGGAAACATAATGGACCATTTTCCTCCAAATTTTACGAGCCGAAATCATAAAATATGATCCTAAAGAGAGAGAAAAAAAGAGTGGCTTGTTAATTTCCTAATATAATTCTTGTGTGTGTTTACTATTTTGTTTTGCTACATACCCTTTTGGTTTACTTAGTGCGAGGAGGCTTGTAGATATATAAGTATGTGTGTAAAATGAAAGGGAGAAACACAGAGAGAACCTTTTTTCTGTTAAATTCAATTGAAGTGTAATGGCTTCTTCATACACACACACAAATAATATTAGTGGACATAAGAACCTTTCATCCTTTTGTTATGTGTACCTTACTTATGAAACGCACATAAAAGATGCTATTGTTTTTCCGTTAAATCAGTTACAGTCATTGACAGCTAAAAGTATTATGTATGATTGTTGTAAAGTTATTTGTACTATTTAGAAAGACACTGTCAGTGGTTCACTTAAATTTATTTAGAAAAAAATATATGGAATGCTGTGCTGATACTACTGCCATCATCATCATCCTTCTTTGCTATATTTGGATTCTTTGTGTACATAAAAATATTATTAGTTTTAGTGTACCTACCAGACAAATGGTTTGCTTTTTGGTATGTATGAGTATTTTAGTTATCATCTTTACTCTGCCATTGTGATTAACGACTTTCCAAAGGGAAAGAGGGAAAAATATTGTATCTCCGAAATGTATCGAACGAAAGGTACAACAACATTACTTTACTACATTAGAAATGCCGTTTGGTCTCCTCTCTCGGCAGAGAAGGAGAAGAGTGAGTTGGTGTGGGACGACTTACTGCACTGCGTGTGCGTAATAATTCAGTTGAAGGATTACTGATGCATGACCAATTTTAATAGGCATGCTGAAAGCGTTAATGTTTTATGGGAATAGTTCCTTTCTCTCTGGACGAAAAAAAAACAAGGAATGACACAATTTAATTTTGGACTCTCATTTTTATTTATTTATTTATTTAAAATTGTATTACCACTGATGAAAATATGTGCATAGGTACTTCAACCATCTGAACAATTGTTAGAGATGTAAATAGATAAATAGATAAATAGATTTTCTGGAGAGCAGACTGGTATCTCTCTTTTTTCTTAACATAAAATTATTTGTCCATATCTCCTCTTCTTTGATTACATTACACACTTCAATGTAGGTATGTATCTACTACCCAGTCTGTTAAGTAATAATGATAATGGTATGCGCGTTGATGTAATTTTCTTCGTTAGCACCTTTAGAAAAAAAAGAGAATAGAATAACTTGTGTGGTTATTCCATTTCCACGGTCAACCCATAAAATATTGTATAATACATTAACTGCTTTGGAAAATGGATCGTAAACTTCTTCTTTTTTTCTACTTGTGGTCCTGAAACTATAAGCTCCGTATATGCAATGCACGTCGCATACCACAAGTTTACCATTAGCCACCAACCAAAGAAAATTGTATTATTGTCGTGTGTTTGTGTGTAGTATGTATGGGTAAATGCTTATGTGAGCACTATACTAACGAAATAATTTTCACCTGTGCCTTATTCACTCCAAAAGGTAGACATATGTATTGTTTAATTTTAAAAGCAATGTATGTATGTATAAAGTTAACATTTTAATGTTCACGGTTCAGTAAATCCATACAAGTCATTAGCATGACATGCTTCATCTGTACTTTATGCATTTATTTACATGTTCACATTTTACTTCAATTACTGTTTGTTGGTGGGAAGAAATCTTGTTCAAATGGAAAATCAGCGTATTACTACTGGCATGTATTTACATGAACGCTTTTTAGGGTATAAAAATAAATTAAATATTATTTTGTATCTATCTTTCCCTTTTTCCCTCCGTAGTATAAGCTCTTGTACTTCTTGCACAAGTCAAAGCTCATATGCATGCATGTGTAAATGTGTGCAAGTGTGTTACGTCAATAATAATCCCATTTTAACAATAAGAAAAGGAACGTAATCTATCCGATTGTGTTGGAAATGCAAATGAGGATAATGAGGTGCAAAAGGGACGCATCGATTTTCGTCTACTCAGAGAGGGATCTCATTGTGTTGCTCTCTGCTCTCTCACTCACAGTCTTCTTGAATTACAAGGAAAAATAGATAAAAGCGGTCCCACAAATGCGGAAGGCGTACTTTTTGGGTATGAACCGATATGCTGATGATGTGAACGACGACAACGTATGCAAAGCATATGTGTGTTTCTCTCTCATCCTCAAAAATCCTTTGCTTCCTCTTTAACTACCATCTCATTATAATACTTTTACTCTTTTGCTGTGTGTGTAGGACACTGTGAATGAACACCTTGCACCTGCACTAATACTCCTGCTCTGGAGTCTTTGTTATCAAAAAGTTACTCATTTGCATCCCTCTTCCCCAACCACCACAATAATACCTTTGACTTGTTAGGAAAGGCAACAAGGGCTTAGTACATATAAATCATTATATATTTTTTTTGAATGCATTGCAATTATGATACCGTCATTTGGTATTAGTGCAAACATACAAAAAAATATCCCCTGATTGAAATGCATTCGATTCAACAACATAAAAGTTTGATGAAGATACACCAAGTCTCTGGAAACATAAACAAGCACATTGTCTGAAAATTTGAAACCCTGCAAGCTATATAAATTTATCATACAAAAAAGAAAAAAATTGTCTTCTTTTCCACACTGGAATAATTCTACATATAAAATTGTTCACTAAGTATAGTGTCTTATATGTAAGAAGACAGATATTTTTTATGATGCGGGTTTTGTATGCAGCTCATAATCATGTAGAGAGAGAAAGAAATAGAAAGGGGACTTTGGTTGTTCATCAAGACAAATCGTTCATGACAGCTGTTGATGAGTGTTGATGTTTTTCTTGAGGCCTCTCTTTTTCCTCCACTTTGTTATACATCCTCAAAAGTAGTTCTCAACTCAGTCCTCTTTTTCATGGCTTGTTAGTAATAATCTCGCTTCTTCGCATACCTTGTTAGCATGATCAACAACATCATCAACTGCAGGACAGCAGCAGAAGCAACAACAACAACAGCAGCAGCAGAGTAAAATATCAGTTTGAGAATCATCATTAGATAATGCATGTAATATATAATGGAATTGAACTGAATGTGTGAAAATGAAGGCTTATGAGAATTTTTTGACTTTAATCCTTGATTATATGCCAGTTTAAATGTGTACTTGTTTTACAAGATTGTTGAAAATCGTACGCTCCTGCTGCTTCCATTATTTCACGGAGTTGAATCATCTTCATCCTGGTTGCATATACACACATTAAAAAAGTCTATGAGTATCATAAGTACAGACATAAGACATAAGTGGTAGTATTTGTTACAGACCATGGTTTCAATGACTTTCGGCATTTGTACCTCAACTGGTTATGATTGTTATGATTATGACGCTTTCAAGATCTTCTCTCTACTCTTTTTTTCTTACCGGTCCAGTTGGTTAATAATGATCGCCGGATTGCTATACAACTGCTGCTAAAAAATTATCATCGTCCGTCATCATCATGATACTTTAATACTTTTTTACAATAATCAAAGAGATGTACTTGTTGTTGTATGTGTTTCAAGAGAAAAAGTACTAATCCTCTAAAAGATGTAACCTGTGTTTTGTGCTTTTTCCTACAAATTAGTGTACAGCGTCTCATTTCATGCCGCTAATTTACTGAAAAATTACTTTTAAAATCTTTTGTTTGTTTAGAACTTATATAACAATTCATATTTTTTATGCTTGCTAAATAAGTGTGAATAGGTAACCCATATAAAATAAAATGCCTTCTTTTTTTTAAATAAAGAGACTCACTTTTCGCCAAAAAAGTAAAGTAAAAAAATACAAATCACTATCACATATATGCTAGTAGAATAGCATGTTGTAAAATTGTAAAGTATGATAATCACCATAAGCTCCCCTTTGGCATAAACGCCTTTTTCCCTTTTGTCAAGCAGAGGAGCGAGAGATTTATAAAAAGATTTAACCTTCCACTTTGTGGATTACTACTCCCGATGATGGAAAAACAAAATAAATGTGGAAATTTAGATTGACGCAAATGATCTTGCAGAATTATGGATGAGAATGGATAGACTACTACTCCTGTCAGTGGTGAAACGTTTTTTTAGGGATTTTTCTTGTAAAAAAGGTGTACAAAAGATCACGACGAAGAAGAAGCTGTAGAAAAGAAGGAAATTTTACAAGTAGACAGATACATACATAATGTACCACCACCACCACCACCACCATAACATACCTCCATCACAAAAAATGTTGGTTTTTTCTATTAGCACTACCTACTATTGTCTTGTACGCTGAAAAAGTGTAATATGTATAGATATACATTTTTAGGTATGTATCTTTTTTATTTAAAAGAATAGTTCGTAAACTTTGTCTCTCGAAAACTTGTATTGAAAGTTTTTTTTCGAGAGAGAGGAAGGGAAAAAAAGTTTTTTGTTTCAACTTGCTTTTTAACTCACAATAAAAAGAGAGATGTGTCACGCGTCTAGTGTCTATGGTCTACAACAAGCTGGAAACAAAAAAAAGAACGTGAATTCAGGACGACCAAAGCAGCACACTTTTCTATACACATTCAACTCATTCAGCTAAAAAGAGATGCATAATAATAAATAATATATATAGATAGGTAGGTATAATATATATATTTGCCAAGATGGATATATATTCGGCACGCAGATTCTCTTGGAAAAATGTGTGTAGTAAAAACCAAGCATAGTTTATGATCTTGTTGGAAGTTTGGAAAAAAATATATAAAACACAACTGTTTTGTTATGTTGCTTTGTGTGTAATTTTTTTTTCTCGCACACACACAGAACACACACTCTTTCCACTTATTTATGTATATATGGATATTTGGATTTAGGAAGAAAAACTTTCTTTTTGTTCTCTTCCCATCTCTCTCTCTCTCTCGTTGTTTAGTCGCAGAGCAATTGAAATGGTGAATTAAGAAAGTTAAATGACTCGATGGTCCTCGTAAATTGAGAGAGAAGAACCATGTGAAGCACATTACACAAAGCAACATTAGCTTTTCTTCTCTTGTTGTTGACGTTGTTGGTGTGTTTCATCAAGAATCATCCAAGATTATTACTCTCTGCTCTTCTCTTCTTTTTTTTATATGCGAACAAGGAGGATGATGATGACGACGACGATGTTGATGATGGTGATGAGAATATATGCGACTCTCTTTCTGTAACTGTCTCGTTGTTTTCTTCAAATGCTTTTTGTTAGTTAGTGCTGTGCAGAGCCTTGTTTTTTATCTCTAATTTACGATTACGACTTTAACTATGTCGTTTTGTGTCTTTATGAAAAGAATATCTTTGGGACTTGAAATAAGTGCGTGTTTTTTTGTCTTGTGTGTGTGTGTGAAGATGTATTTTTTTACTGTTGAAGAAAAACTGTTTTTAAGACTTGGTGGTGGTGATGGTAAAATAAAAATGTAGAGAGTATAAAGTGAGGGTAGAGAAAACGAGGAAGTAGTTCACACACATGATAATATACATGCATATTATTTTCTTGTGTATTGTGTAGATTTTTTTGTGCTCTGCTGTAGGCAAATCAGTGTGTTATTTTTTTAGCTGATTGTCGTACAAAAACGTTATTCCCAGGTTCCTCAGGATTTTCTTTTAAAAAGGCAAATAGAGAAGCTTGTAGTCAACAGCTATTTTGTTAAATTGAGAGATTTAGAAGCACAACTGGTCCATGCCATTATCTGATTATCTGAGTCCACTGAGAATTTAACCAGTGGCGAAACATCATCTTCTTCATCGTCATCATCATCTTCCACATTCATTCAAGTAAGCATCATGATAATCTAAGTGATTAACATGATTGCACAGTTCCATCATAATACATGCATGCTCGTTTTATTTTGAAAAGAAGAAAAGGAGTTAAATCGCAATTTATTTGGGGGTAATTGGATGGTTTATTTTTATTTCTTTGTATATTAGCCATGATAACAACAATAACAACTGGTAGAACATGTGAAGAATCCTATATGATGCCATCATCATCATCGCACAAAGAAAAATCATCTCCAAGTTTTGGTTTGTTTTTTTTTGCTACCAGCAAATCTACCAAACAACCAACACGAGAAATTTTTGTTACCTTTTTTGACAACCGATATAATTATATGATATTTAGAGCATGTAACAAAGTTAACAAAAAAAATTCTTCAGAGAGATTGGTATTAAAAAGTTGAGAGAGAACTCACGATTTTTTAAACCAGAGCCATAGACATGATTTTATTTTTTTGAGTGATCGTGTCAGGAACTGGGTATAGTATAGACATGAGTTTAGGTACACACATTATTTTGTTGACGATTCATTTCTGATTATAAGAGGATTTTATTGAAGGAAACGATAAAGAATTGAGTAAACTGTCGCCTAAAAATAGTAGCAGTAGTGGTAATAATAATAATAAAAGGAAGACACATTAACACTATTAGCTTTCATCTTATAATAAACAGAGTTTGGATTAGTGTCCCCGTCTTGTCAATTGATGGAAATGAAGCCAAACAATTTTTATTTTCCATCAGAGAATAATAAGTAGTAGTGGTGGAGTGCTACTCACAGTCAGTCAGTAGTGAGTAGTGTGACATTCTTCATTATCTCTATCCATTGTAATATGAAGGCAAATAATGATTATTATGATGATGTACCCATAAAGGATTGTATTATTATTGCCTTTGCTTATATACACACACGTGAAGAAGAAAAAGAATTAGAAAAAACAGGTGTTAGTATGAGGCTAAGTAGAAAGATACTTAATCAGCTTTGCCCGACCATCTAATATCTCACCTAAAAGTGTCTGTGAAAAGAAAGGGGACTTGAGAAAAAAAGGAAAGAGCTTTTATAGACAGGTGTAATAATAATGAGTTGTGCGGACAGCGCATTACCACGTCGTCAGTCTAACTATTGTAAATGAGATTTTTATATAATTGGGTAAAAAGAAAATATCAAGAAAAAACAAAGTATATTTACACTTTTTTACCTTATCGCCTTCTTCTTGAAGTATGTATGATGCTTTTACTCATTTATTAGTCGTTTGGGGGAAGACGGTAAAAAAAGAGAAGAAAAAAATATGAAGACACCAAAGTTTATGAGCGTGCCTTCAAGGTGTCGCCGATGCATTAACAATGATCAAACTAATGGATTTTTAGAAAATCAACCCATCTTTCTACCATCTCTTTTTTTACTGTGCTTTTTGCTCGTTAGTTTTTTATGTAGACATTTCAATTCGCGTTTCGGCAAATATGTAACTATTCTCTATCTCTTCTCTCTCTTCTGCCTTCAGACAAAATATCTGTTGGAGTAATTACGGTCACGAATCACGACACCAGAACTTGTGCTCCTTCTCTGCTTGAATTCGACATGATCTTCATCTCATCATCATCATCAGTAGCACACCGGAGCGTCTATGTACATATATTCATATTATACGCGTGATAATATTGTATTACAGTGTAGTTTTTTTCTTTACAACTACTTAAAAGAATAAGTGTGATCTCTGATGCGTGCACAACAAGCGAATATAATATGACACTAAACTGTGCTAATTATTTCTGCTTTGTGTGATGATGAAAATTGATATTGGTACATATGAATTTTATTGTACGCATTTGTATGATGTGTGATGACATTTTGTAATCTGTTTCGCCGCATGAGCATATCATTTACATATATTAATATCCAGTAAAAATCATTTCATCAGTGATATGCTGAAAAAAATATTACTACTTGGCTGGCATAGCCAAATGGTGTGTTGGTACATCATTATCATTACATTATAATCATCATCGTTTTGGCTCTTGGTGTGTGTAAATACATACGCTCATATATATTTACACAATCTTTTGGTTTTTGGTTACAATTAAGACATTCAAGTTGAGGAGATTTGATCTTTTTAAAGTGTAGTGTTGTAGGTTCGCTTG